>JAOBRB020091895.1:0-14130 GCA_027575285.2 Zoanthus pulchellus
TTACTGACGTTTCGGACGTTAGTCCTTCGTCGGAGTAAAGGGGAAAAAGAGAGAAAATGTAGAGTTTATATAGGCAGGGATTAGATGCTGATGCATGAGGGTCAACCTGAAGACTTTTACCGGTCAAAGCGTTCGATAGTAGAGGTACGCCGATTATATCGATGCGAAGAGCGTCCCGAGTAAGCCGCCTCTCTGAGACTTTGTTTGTCTGAATCTAGGAATACCGGAACCAGCTGTTAAAAGTGCTGAAACAATTTGTTTCTTTTTGTGCTTCAGGGCCCAGTTGTTCAAAAGTCGATTAGCACTAACTCAGGGTTAAAAGTTTAACCCACGATCTTGTTTCCAGTCTTACAAGGAGAGATTTAAGCTGTATACGTAATTTTGGGATTAACAAGATTTCTTCTAGAAAAACCCAAATAGTATCCATAATTAAGAGTTTACCTTGTGTTAAAAAAACAAATTCTTGTTTAAGTTTTTGCTTAACCCAGGGATAAACTTCACCAGCCTTTGAACAACTGGGCCCTCTAAGGTAGTCCGTATACCTTATCAATTTATCAACCTTGTCATGTGGTACTGAAAAAAGACAGTTTTCAATTATTTTTTCACTCAAAAACACCTAAGACCGCCGAGAGCACTACTAGTAAGTGGGCCGATAGCTTTAGATGCTAGTGGAAGGACTTTTTTTTGTCAGCAGAGACAACAACATCCAGCTTTTTCATTTGAGGTGCACTAATTTTAATGTCTGTTCCAGTTCTATTTCTTTTACTATTCACAATCCGATTAATTTGGGTTTGTGTGAGCATAGGAGGATCAGACCCTGTCAATTGTAAATGTTTTAATCTTAATGTAAAAGGTATTCTCTTCTGATATGATTTTAATATTCAGTTTTCTTTTTAACCATTTGTGAGGCTTTATTAAACATTTAATATGATATAAAAACATCAAAGAAACTGCGGTTAAAAACATCATAGAACAACGCATGTTGTAGATTTCAAATATATATTTAACTAAACGTTTCGTTTGTTACAACAAACATCTTCAGAAGTGACCGTTAAAATTGAGTTACAATAAATTTAAACGAGAAAGCGGAAGAATGGTAACTAGTAAATAAGTAAATAAATAACTTATTAGTAAACTTAAAACATATATAATAATAATAATAATAAGATTTTAAAATAAAGAAAAAGATTCTTCTATGATGTTTTAACCGTAGTTTCTTTGATGTTTTTAATCAAGTTGCGATGGCCAGCGAAGAAAAATATTTATGATGTTAATATGATATGTTATGAAAATGATTTAGTAATACAATATGATCTGTTAAAAATGATTTGTAATTAACTTGATTTAACTCCTTAACAAAAGTTTCCCACTTGATCGTACCAGTTTCAACGTCTTGTTCGTATAGAACCAAAGCATACACGTCACAATCAGCATTAGTAACCGCAGATAACTTGTAATGAAAAGTCAGTTTTCTTGCACCATTTTAATGTCTTCCTTTTGCTTTGTCATATTAAAATATTTAGACAATTGGAAATATTGACTCAAAATTAGATCTGGAAAGAACTGTGCCACCTTTGTAATCATTATTGCACGTAGATAACTCAACACATCTTTAAACACACGAGACATATGTAGAAGGCTGATATTCTAATTCTGGATAATTTGAACCATTCCGTACTTCTAGATGACAGTTAGTTAGTTTTTTATCGTTAGCTACATTAAATGTATCATATAAAAACGGGCTTTGTACTTCATCATCTATCATTGCGGTATTCAATATCCAAACAAGTATATATCTAGGTATATTAATACCTGTAGTAATTCTTAAGGTACCAGTTTGCTTTCGAGGTTTTAGAGACCTTTCTATCATTTCTCTCAGATATATAGAGTTTTTGACCTTTGTTGCTAAATTGAAAGCGGGGAACAATTAGTTGAAATTCATTAAAAACAAATAGTTTACTATCGTCAGCAGTTCGCCAAAAGTATTATCATCAGATTCAAGATTTCAACTGTTGAATTAGGTAGTAGTTGGTCTTTAAGAACTTCAGAAAAACCTATACCTATTCAGTAGAATTTCAGAATTGACGGTCGCTGTTGTTCCAAGTAGTATTTTACAATGAATTGTACCAATCAAAAAGACTCACTTCACCAGAACTGTCAGCAACAAACCTATAACCTGTTTTATTTTACCGCACATTGTTTGCTGGTTGTACAATAGGATTTTCTAGGTCAAAAACCACGTTGTCATACCTTTCAATAAATTTTGCATTTTTGTAATTTGTCATTTATATATTAATTGTTTAGATAAAAATCAATGCATTGTTTCGTTTCTCATCGCCCTCCTTTCTCGTGAAGGTGGGTCGGTCGGCCAGGCCAAAAAAAAAAGAATGAGCTGATGAAGGGGCCTGGGTGCCAGAGAAGGCTAGGCTGCTAAGTACAAAAGCTTGGTTACAAAGTCAACTCGAGATGACGTGGTCTTTTTATTCGTAATTCCTTATCTGCAATAGCATGCAGTAATTCATGTGCACTTGTGATAAGGTTATGAAAAGAGAAGAGAGTTGTGGCCTGATCTTTCTTCCGTAGCAGTTACAACATATAGGCCGCCATATTCTTCGCTTCTAATCAAGTGCTACGCGGCAGGGGCTGGGAACTGCTAACAAACAGCCCTGGCAACTAGATGCCTATATATATGGCAAGCCGTTACTGCCAAAAGTTATCCAGTTCTCCAAATCAGTTGAAAATACCACACTACGTATCGAAATGTTCATACAACTGGTTCACTTTTCCAGAGCAGGATATTCAGTTTCACACTTTTCCTATCGAGATGCTCATACAATAGATCGATCCAGTTTTCAATTCAAGATACTCAGTTGCCATATACCTATACAGACGTTTACTCGGGTTACCTTGTGTGACATGGAGAAATGATCTCGGCCTAACTGGGACATACCATTAGACGACTAAAGCAGGGGAGTGGGGTGGGGATATTTCTTACTTGTTTACTTTTTGCAAAGCTTCACAAGCTTTCATAGATTTTTTCTCAGAATATATAATTGTGTTATCGAGATTACAAATCTCATCATGCTTAATTCATTGCAGATAAACTTATTGAAAGATTTTATACTGTTTAATTTTTTTTAATGTAAACTTCGCCATATTACAGCTATTTAATCAGTTTTCGTGTTTTCTTGGTTTAACAGTAAGAATTAAGAATACAAACTGATGAGGTACATATGATTATCATAACAAAAACAGGAGTTTGACATTTGACATTTCAGGGATGGATTGATACTTTTAATAACGTCTTTGAAAAAACAGGAATTCTAGGAAATTGTATTAGATCTGATGCAATGATTATCAAGGTTACATTCTTTTTGATTGACAATTATTATTAATTATAAAAATAAACTGTAATCACTTCCAGAGTATAAAGAAGAAAAAGCACACTGAATATTTTGATTACTTAGTTGGGAAAAATCAAGACATGTTATCAAGTAATTTTTACACTGTACTCACATTTCAATGATTTCGCTTCTTGATCTAAGAACTGTTACATATCGTTGGTCTCCTATCGTAGAATTTCTCATGCGTGTTGCCGTAAAAGTCTTAAATAATCTCCTGGTTTAAAGCCAAAAGCAAAGCTACCAATAATAAACTGACACTATATATATTCGAAAAGTAACTGTTAAACTTGTTCATTAGCTCGCGACAAAAAATTCGCCATATTGATTTGACCATGAAAAACCACAGGCTGATTACTATGCGGGCTTAGCTTATTGTTTTCGACATTGTGGATCGATCCCAAACCTAGGACTCTGTCTTTGTCTCTGTCTTGTGGCCCGAGTAGCTAGCTCAGTGTCTTGTGCAGGCAGGAATAAAACAACTCAGACCCGACTCATTGACTCATGACTCATTGGACTCATAAAACATTCGTTCTCAGATGGTTATCTTAACTTCCTATGATCAAATAGTTATTTATTGTATCTTTCACTTCCGGCAACCAAAGTGTGAAAAGGAAACTGGTTAGGAAACTTGTCGATCTTCAAAAATGAATACATTGTTTCTTTATTTCCTGTTGTGTTCACAATCAAAGCTAGGATTGATTGTTGTTGGTCTGATGCTAGGGAAATTGAATCTAATATTCGCCGTTTGTACTCATTCGCATCTAATGCAATGTTCAGTCAACCTTATATTTCAGTGAGATTATTTCAGCCAGAGGCGTGCTACTCGATCGACCAGACACATTATAAACATTCAAAGTTTATCATAAGCTTACAGTGAGGGATGAGGAAAAAAATATGAAACTGAAACGTAGAAGGTCATCGGGTTTCCTAACCAGTCGATTGTACTAACGTTGTTCACATTGTAAAGCTGTGTTCAAGTTACGATATATCTCGTGACTGTCATGTATGAACTAATTATTGCATTGTTTTACTTTCATTTTGAGTTGGATCGACCAATAAGAGCGAAAGGAATGAAAAACAACTATTTAATATTCACATTTTATGGCCACAAATGAAACTGAATCTTGAAAATGCTGAATATGCCATTTTCATTTTTAAAGGTATTTTACGGTACTTTTGAGATATACACTTTCAAAGTTTTCTCTCCAACGTAAAGGTAAGAAACTACATTGTATTTGCTTTGTTTTCATTCGAGTAAAAGACAAAAAAGTGTAGAGCTGAGGCGTTCTTATGAAATTGTAAGTGTCAAAAAGTACATACGTTAACTGACTGCAAGCCAGACAACTTTAAATACTAAACGGCCTACAATCCAATTTTTTTCACTTTTAGATAGATGTTTTGGAAAATTATAAAATTGCTATCATAAATCAACGACAAATGTTGCTACACTGTATATTGAAACAGAACCATCAAGCGATTCAAAATTTGGTGTTAAACTTAAAAATAGGCAGTCGAGAACTACATGTATTACAGAAATATATAATTAAAAGTGGCAAGGAAACCCAAAAGAAGCCAAAGGCTTATTGATTTGAGTCACCTTAAATAGATTTTTAAAACATTAAATAAAAAATTGGTACGAAGTGCGTAAATGGTCGGACATGTAATGTCTGAGGAAGGAGTTTGAAGTGATCCTTCTTCATTTTATTTCAAATATGAAGCATGGATATCTAAATATAAAATCAGCTACTAAGGGAAAGTTAATTTAATATGACAAAGGGGATGAAGATATTGAAGGGGGCTCCGAAAATGTTTAGGCACCCAAAGAGTGCTCTTAAAAAATTAGGGGGGGGAGCTCCTAAAAATTGAACCGCTAGCAAGGGGGACAGCTAAAATTTCAAGCTTTGAGTTTCAGTATCGATATCTTTGGAAAATTTCTTGATCGACTGAACGATGTCTGAAAGCATTGTGGAAGAAACAGTTCCTTTATACCACTGACTCGATGCTTTCAATTCTTGAAAGTAGTAGAGATGTTTCTTGGTATGCGCTTGAGGTGTCTTTTACTTCTAAACCGTCCGATAGTGGATTTGTGTTTCCAAGACGACACTATTAGTTGTGGTTGTCAACTTTCTTACCCCATTCCAAAAGCGCACACTTAGTTGTGAATTTGTACACTATATAATCCTGAATCTGTGGAATGAGGTTATTCCGCACATCTAGGGTAATTTGCCCTGTGTTATCAGCTATAGTTGCATTGGTGGTATTGTCTTGGCTTGCCCAACAATTTTTGTTTATATTTCACTACGTTTGAGGACTTTAATTTGTGCAAAAGATTGTCAGTTTCTCTTCTGATGATTCATCAAGCTTTTCCAAGGTTGTTGTAGTTTGAAATGGACATTCCAAGCTGTTTGGTGCCGTCACATGAATAATATTGTTGACTACAAGTTTTGTGTGATCTGCAGTTCTTGTGAAGCGAGCAATTTTAATTGGGGTTCGAGAGGCCTCTTTTTCAGTAAGAATGGCTCGCTTTCTTACTGAATAACATAATGCATCGTGTATTGAATTTTCTCCCACTAGTAATGTAAATGTGGAATAGTTTAATGTGTTCCTTTTGTTAAGCTTAACTGGGGAAACATTATGAACATGTCCAACAAGAGCAGAATCTGCAATGTTACCAGGGTTAGTAGCTCTAACAGTACTAATGCAAGAGGATGTAGCAGCAACTAACAATAGTAGCACCAGAGGTAGTGTCAGTACCTGTAATAGTATGAATTCCGGAGGTTGTGGCAGCAACTGTAACAGTACCAATGTCAAAGGTAGTGTCAGTAGCTGTAAGAGTACCATTCGCAGAGCTTGTGTGAGGCACTGTAAAAGTGCTAATAGAAGTGGTAGTGTCAGTAGCTTCAAGAGTACCAGTGGCAGAGCTTGAGCGAGGAACCGCAAAATTGCTAATACCGGAGGTCCTGCCAGTAGTTTTCAGAGGGCTAGTGACTGAGCTTGTGTGAGGAAATGCAAAAGTGTTAATGCCAGAGCTGGTGACTGTAGCTTTAACAGTGGCAGTGGCAGAGCTTGTGCGAAGGAATGCAAAACTGCTAGTGTCGGATCTTAAAACAACAAAAACCACCCAAACTCTAAAGAAACTCTAGTGTCGGAGGTAGTCCTAGTACCAGTAACAGTACCAATTGTGAAGCCAGTTCTAGACTTAAATACACTGCATAAATTTACAGAAAGTTTTTCATTAGCTTTCAAACTCTGCTGAGTCCTTGGTCACATGACTGGTCGTGACGTCAACTTTGGAAGTCTGGGGCGGATGGATGTCGCCACAACCTATCACCAATCTGAACCAACCTCCTCAGGGGCAGAAAAAGTGGGGCCCTCGTAGAAGTTCGAATTTTTCGCCCCAGACTTCCGGAGTTGACGTCACGACCAGTCATGTGACCAAGAACTCAGCAGAGTTTGAAAGCTCATGAAAAACTTTTTCCAAATTTATCCAATGTATTTAAGTTGAGGTCTGATATCCTTGCTTGAAAGATTCAAATTTAAATGAATCAGACTCATTTCTCCAGCAGGTAAAAAACATGAGTAGCTCTTTGAAATGGTTTTCTTCATCTATTTCTTTGTTAAACCAAACAGACCTTATTACACAAGCCTTTTTCCTTTGTTTATGTTTTTGGTTAGTATTGCAAGGTTGATTTTTTAAGCAGTCTTGTAAATTGTTATCATGATCTTTTAGTGGAAAGCCATCTGAATCTACTAATTCACTAAAACTATTCTTTGGAAATGAATTGTGTTATGGTATAAGGCGGCAAGGTCAGCAAGGGTCACATTCTCAGATATCGGCCTTTGATAATATTTGGTTATCAAGCTACTACAATTAACATCTTCGCAGTCATCACTTATTTTATTGATCTCTTCCATTGATTTTAGAAGATGCAGTCTCTCACTTGCAGGGCTTGTATTAACAAATATAACTTCTCTGGAAGAGCACCTCACAGGTAATTGAAGTGCTATGTAGACTCCTTCTTGTGCACTTATTTCGACAGCATTCAGAACTTTTCCTCCAATGTCACGCACCTGCTGTTGCACCGCTGTACTATTTCCTAACATGGCGTCTTCACATGCTGTTCGTAACAAGTTACTTATTCCCCTTTGAGCTTTACTTATTTAAGAAACAGTATACATTGCACAAGCATACACATCTAAAACAAATTGAATGTCCATGTTTGCTCTCCATGCCAAAAGAAAACTAGTGTTATAATTATTGATTCTTAAGTCATCTGCTCGTCTTTTCAGGAATATTGTTGGAGAATTCAAAGACAATCTTAAAGCCAAAATATAATCTGTCTCACTGATGTTAAGTTCATCTAACAGCTCATCAAAAGTAACACATTTCCTTCTTTCATGTCATTTAACTGTTTTTTTTAATTCTGTGCCAAGATGCACGATGTACTTTTTTGTCTTTGTCTGATTCATGATTGAAGGGATACAATATTACAGTTTAACGCATAGGTGGCTGAGGATAGTTAAACCTGCAGATATTGCAATTTCTATTTTTAAGACAAGTACGAGAGTGGTTGTGGTACTGTCAATTAACTAGTTCCTTTAATTCTTGCCTTCATCAGTTGGTTTTCCACGGCCACATGTAATAATGGAATCTATGTAATGTATGACATATTCATCAGAATTAACTTTAAATTTTGGAGCATCCTTTATTCATATCAGCATATGAATATAGGGAGAGCCACGTTGATGAAATTCAACTCTATAGAACCAATCCTCAACTTGTCCTAGAGGAGCACAATCACCCAGCAGAAAGTCTCTAACGAATGTCTGAACTTGGTAGTCAAATTGACGAGCACACGTGATTGGGTCACTTTGAATGAGCCAGATTTCTCCTCCCAAGTCATATTCTCAAGCTGTTCATTTGTGTAATCTATAGTATCAACAAGTTTCCCTAACATTTTCAATAGATGAATCCATTTAGTTTCTGCAGCACAAAAACTACAAAAAAAACAATGTAGCTGGTCCTAACTGTCGAATCATAGATCTTTCTATGCCTTTTCAAAGTGCGGTGGTGATCCTCGAATTGAGCGTAAGAATCTGTCCCCTTTATTTGCATGCACGAGTTTCTCAAGTGCACCTTCCTTTTCAGCTGACCAGCTGTTATTCTATTAGATCCTGATTTTTGTTTTCTTAAAGCAATCTGTTACTTTCAAAGAAGAAGTTTCATTTGCAACTTTTTAGTTTTGAAAACTATATTACAATTGATCACAACTAGCACAGGAATATACTGGCCCGTCTGAAACCTGAGCATGATATCTTTCAATTTGTTTCGCTAATTTGCCGTTTATTTTAGGCAAGCAATTATTGTTGCTATTTTGAGAAGCACATAAAATTGCTAATTCTATTTTTTTGTTTCCTACACTTGTTAGATTCACGCCTTTTTTCAAATCGAGTAGATTTTTGTTCTGCTGTCTCATACCACGGTTTTGTTTCCTTTTGATAGACTTATTGTTAAGGTATGCTAGCTTCCGTTCTGCAGATTTATTATTTTTTCTTTTGTATTAGCAGCCTGTTTCTTCAGACGTTCACCTCTTTCTTCTGCGGTTTCATTCATCAATTTCTCTCTCCTTTTGGCATCCTGTTTTGATAAAAGTTCAGCTCTTTCTTCTGCAGTTTTATTCATTTTTTTCTCTTTTGAGCAGACCGTCTTTTTGCTCTAATTTGGGTAAACGGTCCTTTTTTATGTACAGAAAGAAACATACATGCAACTTACCTTAAAAACGGGTACCGTGTTCACATTTTAATACTTGTGATCATTTAGCAGTCAACTGGTTGCACTTTAAATCTCTAATAAAGATCTAGCTTATAAGGTAACAAACTGCATTGTCAGTTTCGTCAACTGACCAAGCTGCAATTTTTAATTATCAGGAAATATGGTCGAAGGGACACTCAAGTCATATGACCCACTTCACTATTACGTCAACAAGGTTAGTGAGCTTAGTCCACATATTGTGAATGCTCACAAAAATGACGACAAGCTCGCCCGAGAGAACCTTCTCAGCAAAAGTAAAGGAGACTTCGACATTTTTATCTGCGTCAATCATCACTGGCATGGTAGTGTTTTGTGCGTCCCCTGTGGCATCTCCACAACATTTGAGGAAATGCTCAGTGATGATCCATTTCAGGTGCCTGAACAACAACTATGTTGGATGTTTCACCTGTGTTATGAAGATATGAAGCTCCGCACATACAAAATTCAAAAGTTATTTCGTCTTTACAAAGACATCGTAAAGTCTATCAAAGAGACATTTTACATCGGAAGGTTCAAAAACATGTCTGTAAATGCTCTAGAGTTTTCAGCCTTGCAAGCTGCGCCTCATCACTACAACCACATCATTAACGATTGTGTAGAGTTTGCCAAGGAATTCTGTGTCGCCTTACTGAGCCATTGCTCGAACGGCCTACAGCTTGAAAAGCAAGTCTTTGAAAATATAAAAAAAGCTTCAGCTACAGGTTTTAGTATAGAGCGATTGTCTCGGAGAAGTTACCTGTCTGGGATCCTTGGAAATGTGTCTCTCGGCGGAATGGACACGAGCAGCTTGTTTGCTAGCAAGTGGGTTTGGCTAATAGTTCTTGTGTTTCTCCTAATCTACGGTGTTGTTGTTGCAAGTATAACTACCCTCATAATACTTCGCTACGCAAAATAGAGACTGCCTTCTTCGAGTTCATGTTTCCCGAGTTCGAGTAAGAACATATCAGGAGCTGAACAAAAAAGCTGTATGATGAGAATTTGTTTCAAATGAAATTCTGTAATTTTGTTTTAAGAACCTTGGTAAAAAAGTTGATAGTACATTTCTTTAATAATCAAAATAAAAAACCATTTACTTCATCGCGAACATAGCTGAGAGCTGCACGACAGAAATGATTTTAACATATACTCCACCATTATCATTTCCCCTCGTCACAACCTATCAAACCCATCCAAAATATTTTAGATAGGGCCCTTAGAGGGCTCTGATTGGTCAAAAATCCATGATTTATCAGTTTATAATATAGCTATGATATGACGCCCGCTTTGATTGGTTCAAATCTAAGCTTTATTACAACGATAAAGTCGTGGCCTTTTTCGCTTGCTTGTTTTGCCGCTTGTTTTGCTCTATCATAAAAAGTTCACTCAAGAAGTTCGAGAAAAAATCGCGTGCGGTTTGTTCTTCTCTCAGCATTTCTTTCGTAACTTAAAACTCACAAGTGGTTCCATAACTGAACAGAGCAAGCAGGGCGAGTTTTTTTATTTGTTATGTAAAACAATCCTGACATTTAAAAATGAGTAACCAAGATAGTTCGGTTAAACTTATTCTGGTGGGATCAATTCAACCGTTACTTAGAAAAACTATACAAACATTTTAATACTGTCCAAGTTTTCAAGCTAAGAATTGTTATTCCCAAACAAACAGATAGAATCTATCTCTGTCCGGCTTGACGCAATCTTTCTTCGGCCAACTTTACGCTAACCATTTAAAAATAGTCATTTCCAAATTATATTCGACATAAACCCAACCTTTATAAACAAGGTTTTAAAGAAAATTCTTGACAGCTCATGGTTCTACCGTTCACCTTTTTAAAAAACATAAACTATATAGTATTGACAGCATAAGAGAATATTTCCAGATCTCAAATAGTACCACTGGAAAAATTTCAAACAACACATTTCCTGTACATTTAAATGCATTACTTATAGTTGCGCCTGTTTATATACGAAGCTGATAAAAACTCAAATTGTAAAAACGTTAACATTAAAATACACAACTTATCAATTATAATCTCTCTTTGTGTTTTGTAATTGCGTTTGCTTTGTACGTCACATTTAAAAGCTGTACTGTCGACATTTTGACCCAAAGGATTGTGAACGCCTAAAGGTCTCAACAGCTATTGAAGCCATTAAAATATTTAGAAGGTTCATGTTCAAATGTTGATAAAGGCATCTTGCATTGTCCAAGAGCTCATATTTTATTATTCTTCAACTTTAACTTCTCAAATTTGAGCTTCCAGGACGCAGCCATTCTGAAATGCGACGTGACGGTTGAAAATTCCACTCTGTTGACAACTTCAATAGCAAATCAATGATGATTGCGTGATCTTGTCTCGCAGACTTTCATTTCGTAAATCTTCTATGTCACTAGTTACACAAAAGGTATATGTTTGGGCATATCTGCTATTGTATGGAAACAAGGCTTTTAATGAATACACGGTGTAACCTGAAAAAGGCACTTCCGGAATCATATTGACGAACGATAGCTACCTAGTAACTACCGCATTATGTTCTATTCAATGACGTCAACAGCAGAATCTAGTAGTATGAGTCGGGACCAGTTTCTATATATCTGTTCAGTTTACGTAGCTGCAAAACATTTCTCTGACATATGTTGGAAGAAATTAGAAAGAGTCCAACATCGCACAATTAAGTTCTGCTTTTTACGTCACAGACCAGAAAACAACATAGTTGTCAACAGGCTCCTATTGTTCGGTCAAGATGAATCCGTAGGGATTAGTGAAAAATGTAGAAAAAAATTACACCAACGCGATCTTATTGCCCATTTTAGTAACATGTTAGCTGCATGCACGCAGATATCAATTATAGTACTAATATCCGTTTTCATTTGCTTTTTCTATTTTTGTTTGAGTTGAACAGCAAGCACTGAACCACACGGATCGTTCATTCGTTGCTGATCAACTTTCAGACATCTTCAACTTATAATGCTAAAACATTTTACAAGAAAATTGTGCTCAGATAACACAATTTGTAATCGCCTGATTAAGTATTCATGCAGCTTGAACACACATTCGGCCCAAGCCACCCCTGTCTTGCCTCCTGACTGCAAGACAGCTCAAAAATGTCAACCCATATCTTGGTGGCCAACGGATTTAATACCAACGTCTTCCTCGATCCAGGCTACAATTTTTCCTTCCCAACCCGGTATAATGGCGTCATCATCGATGATCTGAAAACAAATGGTAGAATTTCTTGTATCACGTTAGTTTGCAACAAATAAACTAAAAAGGGTACCAGATACCTTTAAAATCCTGGCATTTTAATGTCAGGATTTGTGTTCGTAAGTAAATTGGTTACTTTTGCAAGATTTTCTTGCAGTTCAATTTATAGTTGTTTTCGTTATATTTTTGATAAAACTCCCTAATACATGGTTATTATAAGATGGATAAACTCAAATAGGAATTTCTTTTCTGAGAAATATGTAACGGTTTTTATAAAATACTGTTAAGATTTTCTATGAAAATAATGCTAATCCCTGCTCAAATCCGTCTCTGTACAAATTTAAGAATTTAATCCTGGTTCGGACCGGTAATCTTTTGTACAACTGTACCCTGAACCTCAGAGTACCTTAAAATTTTTTTAAAAAAAAAATCATTACATATCTTTGTATCTTAAATGTTTAGCTACTTTTGTCTCCAGCCTTAACTCTAACTATAACGTATAGGATTAAAGAAACTCAATTCTATTGCAACGCAAGTACGATGATTCCAAGAACCTCCAATCAAACTGTAACGTATATAAGGTAATTCCAAGGGACTCAACTCTAATTATAACATATATAGAAAAGTCTCCATGCAATTTCTTTTCGTTTGAAGTGCGCGTTCGTTCACCATCACGCAACTAAAATTGATCCAGGTAGAGCGAAAGGTAAGGATTTACTAGTAATAAAAAATAAATGTATAATATCTAAATCCTCTGTAATTCTTTGCTTAAAGTTCAAAATTTTGATCAACACATTTACTTAACAAATAAAGAAGCCTTAGCCGTGTTTTAGATTGTGATAAAACACGACGGCTATTTGAGAGCACGAGGGAAATGTAAAAAACACGAGCCGCAGGCGAGTGTTTTCTACATTTCTCGAGTGTTCTCAAATGGCCGGAGTGTTTTGTCACAGTCTAAAACACGGTTTAGGCTTCTTTATTTACTTTATGATATAGATAGGACCCTACGCGCGCACTGAAAAACAATAAAACACGCTGTTTCTATGTTTTATACTCTGATAAAACATAGATTTTCGACCAATCACGGCGCGCGTAGGGTCCTATCTATATTATAAATAATAATAAAATTGCAAAACATCTCGAGAATCATAAGAAATAGAAAATAATTATATGCTCTGAATAAAACTGCAAAACCAAAAATGGAATTTCGCAACAAATTTTAGGTTCTGGGAAAGTTCCAGGAGTAAGATAGTCTGATACTGCCATAAACAAAAACTGTCAAAATAGAAGAAACCTACAGTTTATCAGTTTTCGGAAAGTTATGCAATAGGAAAATATTTTATAGAAAAACAAAATAATCAAAGAGGATGAGGGGAAAATTACTCACCTTGGAAACTTAAGGTGAGTTTTTATTACTTTTTGTTGCATGCCATTGACAATGGCAGGCAACTATCATATAGCTCAAACTTGGATGTCTGTTTGTTCGAACGCCGCGCGATGTCCAACCAGTCACGTGACATATAACAATAGTAATTGTGCAAGGGTGTTAAAAATACCTAATATGGCAGCAACTACCAAATAAAGATTTGAGTTGCTTTACTACATGGAGAAAATGAGTGAGCGTGCATTAATTGTCGTCGCGTGTAAACCCAAAAAGAAAATATTTCATCTACGAGGCTTCAGCCATGTTATGTTTTTACGGATTTAAAGAAAGATTTAACTTCAACTGACAGGC
>JAOBRB020092109.1:0-14128 GCA_027575285.2 Zoanthus pulchellus
CTGGTTTCTTTCAGCAAGTAAGCTCAAATGCTACCTTCAAGCTTCATGATGCTATCCAGTAGTGAAGAGAGGCAAAACAGGCTCGACAATGAGCAAAAATCCACTTTTAACGGCGGCTACATCAGCGACAAGACACTTCAACGATACCATCACCTCTTAAATATAAACTAAAAACACGATCCCTGGGGACTACACAACGTGAGATGTTTCCATGGCTATGCCTTATATGGATTAGAGAAAGCCAAGTGATTGTTTTCATACAAAAAAAAATCGTTCAAAATCGCAAAACCTCCCAAGGGTCAAAGGGTTAACAATTATTTCATGAGTGTGCATTGGAGAAGAGATGATAGATAAACAAAGAGGCACGTAGCGCTGAGTTGGCTATAATCATCTCATATCCGACAACTGAACAAGCACTAATGGAATAATTGTTTCGTTTCCTCCTAGGCAAAAATTCTCAGCTTTAATTTGTAAGAAGAAACCGAATGTTACAATTTGCAAATAATTTCCGGTTTAACTAACTTTTAGCACTTTTAATTTTAAGCCAAAGTATACGCTTACCGTATTTGTAGATTATGGTATAATGGCTCATATACCATTATGGCTAAGCCAATAAAAAAAACCTGACATGCATTATCCAGAATATAATTTTAAACTCATCAGGAACAACAACATGGTTTAGCACCCTATCACATCTTTCTAAGTTGGTATACATTTCGGACAATATGAGTTCAAAAGTAGCTACGAAATCAATTAAGACTTCCCAAACAATTCTATGTTCAAATAATTGGGAGAAAGAATGAAAAAAAATTATACAAGGGAAATCAAGCTCAAACCTAAAATTGTACGCGTCTATAAAATCAAAGTATGGTTTTGAACAATATTTGCGCGACATTATACCTATTTCAAGAAGCACAAAAACATTATATGTGCAGTTGAGAATCTCCGTCCACAAATTTCCGGTCGAAACTGGTTGGTACAAAAAGATAATTTACATTCAGTTAAATTACAATAATTTCGAAATAGAACTATAGCTAATCCGGAAATGGGAAAATCCCGAGGGAAAACAGAAGTGCACAGTTTGTGACCGAGACGAAATACTGTAGGTGATGAATCATTACTTGTTTCGTTACGGGCACGACATTTCAACTCACATTTTAGTCAAAATTAGAACTGAATCTGTAAGGAAATTGCTCAAGGTTGATAAACTCGAGTTTCTCTTTATTTGATAACTCGAGTTTGATTCACTTCATAATATCTATAGATGAATTACTGAAATCAAAACAACATGTAAGTTCTGACTTCATTCACCAAATCATGAGTGCTGACATGATATATTACCATCATAACCTTTTTTTTTCCCGAAGTTACTTTACATTGATTGGATTTTAAAATACTAAAAAAAATATAAACATCTATGTTTTCAAAGTATCAATAAAACATTGTTATTGTTATGAACGTTTCAATATTTTGTATTATCGGTCTTATATATCAAACACTAAGCGAATATAGGACAATCGCAAGATTATTTCATAAACATCAATATAATTGTTTACGTTTTCAAATAGTCTGCTTCAGACACTTTCGCAATTGTTGCTTATAAAAGTTTCTCTTATCAAAGTCTCTTGGTATCGTTTCGCAAACGTACTGTCAAGCAATTATAGTACATGAACCTGTCAGTCGTGAAAATGAAATCTTTTGAGTTTGTAATCATGAAGCCCATAAAAAATTCCTCTGTGCGCTGATCTGGTATTGTAGTTATGCACTTCTTCTGTTTAGTGAAAAGCTTCTCAAAACGGGTGCAAGTCTAGTCATAAAACAACTATTCGGTATAATGTTGAAATCATTTTCCAAACAAACCGAATCAAGTGCGTGTGCGTTGTTTATCTGCACCGGAAGCGTCCAACCTAGCACGCGCATGGGTACCTCTCGTTTTTTAAAACGGTCACGAACACATTGAGTGTGCAGCAATCACTAATTCATCTTAATTAAACTAACTTGTGTAATTACCCATCCTAAACTATATGCCGATGCAGTCTGGGAAGCAAAGACTGAATGTGTCATCACTGCTACTCCACTGCAGAATGTGGCTGCTAAAATAATAATAGGTAGACCGGCAAAGTTGTAAACCTCTGCAAGTGACGCAATATTAATATCATACAGAATTACTTTAAAATAGGGGTTATTGTTACATTTACATCTTCAAATGCAATGATTGTACAAATTACTTTTAACCTGAACCACATGATTAGCCAATTTCTAGGTTAGGGCAAGAGGCCAGATAACCGTTTTTAAGATTGTTATTTTCAATTCTAATTTGGAGAAAAACTTCATCACTTCTAAGAACCCGTTCTTTCAATTTCGACTGGGGCTCGGCTGTTTTTACTAGTTAATTGGCTATTTTTAAATAAGGCTTACGCTCTAAATTTTCAAATTAAAAAAGCGCTATAATAAAACTTGCCATAAAAAGGAAAAGTTATACCCTATATTTTAAAATGTTGTTGTAAAACATATCGCGAACAGACTGATTCCAAGCATTACAAAAAGCGTAGAGGTGTTTGTTACTGTTTTGACTGCTTTAATAAAATGAAATTGAAAACAAGCGGTTGCGAATAAAACTGTTACTAGTCTACTTGGATCTATGAACTCCCATGTAATCTCAACCCATTAAGCTTATATGGGGTCGGTTTTTATTCATTAGCTAGTTCTTGTATACTGCCATTACTGGTACAGAATGGTTTGATAGAAATAAATAAATAAATAACTTCTGCTTTGAAGTGTCTCCATTTTCAAACCAATGTAACTCAGAAAAAATTCTGAACCCACGACGGAATTTAAACCACGACCTTCCGAACACCGGGCGGACGCTCTACCCACTGACCTACAAGGACTCTAGCAGGGTTATTTATTGTATTCTTGTATAAACTTGTGAACAGGCTCTAGCTGTCTCAAACAAGCACTTAAACGTCATGATTTCTTCATCGCCATGGCCACCTTGGTCGTTCGGAAGGTCGTGGGTTTGAATCCCGTCATGGGTTCAGAATTTTTTCTCAGAGTAATATTGGTTTGAAAACGAAGACACTTCAAAGCAAAAGTTTTTTATTTGGTTATTATTTAATATTGGGCGATGAATTAGAATCTCGGCATGTTTGTAAAACATGTTCTCACTTATAAAAAAGAGTAGCTATAGGGATACAGTTGAATAGCTAATTAGTCATCATTAAAAAATCATTCGACAGACAAAAATAAGAAAGTAAACTCCGTGACAATACAGAAATTCTTCATTCACTGAGACGATTTATATTTTTCTTCCGCTTTGCTTCCGTGACAAAATTTAGCTTAAGATACTTTTTATATTTAGAATGAAAAGACTCTTACAATTACATGGAAAAGCTTGACTTTTATAAGAATTGTGATTGACATTGCTTAAAGCCTTTTGACTGTAGATAGTTATACTGAAATATGCCAAATAAAGATAGCAGGGTGACTTTTGAGCTTGGTATTCTTTGTTTTTATGTGACGCTATAGGTCTCAAAAAATTAGATCATAATTTAAGTTTGAATCCTCTTTGGCATAGTGATCATCAGTGATGCCTCCCACTTCTACGACCACGGTTCGATTCCTGGGCTCGGCATGTGTCAGTGAGATTTGTCGATCTCAATTTGACTTCGAGTGTTTTTTCCCCGGGTACACCGGTTTTCCTCCCTCTGCTAATTCGACTTTCACGCCAAGATCTGAGCCGTTGAGCGATTAAAACATTACCCTCTGGCTAGGAAGAATTTGATATCTTTTCATTCAATATCATTTTATGAAATTTTTAAATTTCCTCGATGTTTCTTCGTCGCTTTGCAAGACGCTAATTATGTCACACATCGTAGTCACGCTGTTTAAAAACTCATTAAAATCTGTATATTTACGACAAACTTATCAATTTGGTTATGTTATATATGCTTAAAAGGGACATTCATATAGTTAAATTTAATGCGATGTTTCAATCTTATGTTTAAATTAACGCTTATGAGCTCTTTATCTTATTTGGGTAAAAAATGAATATTTTGAAATTTTAAAACATCAGTAAACCACGTGGTTAACAAAATTTGAAAAGGAATAATTTTGTGGGACAAGGTAAAAAGTTTGAGTTCACCTTTCACATAGATAGCTATAGCTTTTTTAAAAATATTGTAATATTTAAACATATTGTATACACATATATATATTATGTCGAACTCAAAGGTAAATTTGATATGATTAACAAGTACGTTACTTTTTTTATCAGACAACACAGCTTTTATAATAAATGTTCGTGAACAACAATTAGTATTAACTGACAATTTTGATTAAACAATATTTTATTCTGCCAAGGATATTAGGAAGTTTTGTGAGAATCCAATAATTTGAAGTATTTCATGGGTGAGCCGGGAAACCTTTGTGCCTACCGAATGCTTCAGACACGGCTATTAGTATTGCGCAAAGTTCTTTTTAGATGTGACGTCACATTTTGATGCACTTCAGCCTTGACTGTTGACAGATATTTTTGTGACGTTTGAGCTCTTTTGTATACCGAATCACGATTCTGCAGTCTATTCTATACGACTATGGTTTATCTTGCAGTATAAAAGGCCTGTCTGCACGGGCAAATTTTATGAGAAGTGAAAAAGCTTTGTTTGATAATTTATTCGCCTGTTTATGCCCCGTCTACACGAACAATTTTTATTTGAAACATCTTGAATTTAAAAAAATTGCTATTAGTTTAGGTGTTGTCTCGTGAAACAGACAATTTTCTGCATGCGACAGTTACTATTTGCCATATAAGAACTAACACACGAGCAATCTTTTTCATCTACACGAGCAAACAAAAATTTTCACATAATAATTGCCACATAAAAATTGCTGGTGTTAAAGGAGCTTAAGCTTCACCGTAATAGCAGTCACGGAAACTGCAGCACTTGATAACTTTGAATGTCGATTCTATGACTTCCTTCTATTTGTAAACACGACCTACAAGAGATATTGCAAGTGTCACGTCCTTGTTTTTTGTTGTATATGCCTGGTAAAGGAATTTGTCTACTAGTTGAAAGTCAGCGGTAGTGCAGCGTGACCTCTATTTCCTGGTTACGCAATGTTTATTTTACTTACCACTGTGAAATTATAAAAATGTTTGATTTGAAAGTCGACGAACTAAAGTTCTTTTCTCTTAAAAAAAGTAACAGTTAAAAGTTAAAAACCATAGGATTTCTTAAAATAGAGGAACCAAGCTCGGTGAGTTTCAAATTTATTATATTTTTATAGGCCGAATCATCAGGATAATTGATATAAGCTTAATTTTCAAAGAAAATATATTGATTTTAAATAAACGTAATAATTGCAAGAAAATATAGTAAGATTAAGCTACAAAAATAGAGAATTAAATAAGGCATATAGTTCATTGTTTATAAAAACATCATTCTTTTCAAAACTGTTATAAATCATTCATATACATTCACATTGGCAATATTTGAAACTTCAGCCAAATTATCATCAGAATTCGAATTTAAATTTGATTATTTCTAAGATTAAATGATTTACATATTTTCTATGCGCCTATTTGTTTTCTTTTTTTAAAAAATTGCGATATTTTAGTGTGATATAAATTATGTTATAATTTCTTTCTTTGTAATTTCCGTGCACAAATGGGCTGTACCGGAAAACGAAATTTATATGAAAATAAAAATTCAATCGGTATATATTGCTTTTAATATTTATGTCTCCGAGTTATTTTACATACATTACTGTTTTAGCAGAAGATAATATTCTTTAAGGGACGTAACAGCACTGAAACAGAAAACGCAACCTCCATAAAATTATAAATTTCCACCCGGATTGCTGCGTCACGATTTCCTTGCGCAACAACTATTACGTCCTGGACATTACACGGATTTACGGTTTGATTTTGTATTTTCACACTGGAACGTGCTAAAAACGAAACATAATGTTTATAAAAGCTTTTAACTTCAAAAGCATTTGAAAAAAACAAAACAAAAACCTTACTGATTCCAATCTTTCTAGAACTGGTAACAAACTGGTTTCGCAATGCCCTTGCGAAATGTATGCTTTGTATATTGATGACGTAATTAAACGTCAAACCCATGACGTCCGCAGAAGCTGCTAGAAGCGGACATAAATAAAGTTTTGAAATCATGGAAATGGATAGAACACAACAAAAGGCTGGACCAAAAGATATAAAACTTGAAGAAGTTGGGAACAGTGGTACTTTTCATTATATAATTCCAAGAAAACTGTATTGAAATCTTTTTAGCATAGTTGCTATATAAATTGATGGATTCCGTTGGAACACAAAGTGCTTGTGTCAGATGCGTGGAGCTTCAACGTTCATTATTAAAAACTTTGGAAGAAAAAAGAACGTTGTTACTAAGAGTTCAAAGAGAACAAGAGCGTAGTAGAACGTTACAAAGAGAACTAGGCTGTCTTAAAGCGAAGAAAAGCGACAGTTGCAACAATGAAAATGAACGAAAGTCCGTCGTTATCGAGGTAAATGATGTGACATTGCTTGAGTTTTTTTTGCCACCAAGGGCGAAACATTGTATTTCATTATTACGATACGTTATGTGATGATATTTCAATTATTGTACAAAGCTATTAGCTAGAATTCACAATAATTTTATTTTCCTTTCGTGATGTTTGTGAATTGTCTTCATGGGGCCGGTAGTTCCGTCGAAGTAAGGAACTCGGTGCGACAACTTACTCAGTTACTGTACGAGGCTATACAGCTATCATTATAGTGCCTTTCGGCACATGTTTACACCAAATCCAATGCCCATTTCCTGCATAGCATTTGTATTTTGAACCCTGAAAATGTGTGTTTTGATATCTTGTGATTTTCTCTACTGTTATGGAATTTAGGCTTTTAAAATATGGAATGTGTGACCTCATAAGGTTTTTCCTGTAATACGTGACACTTTTGTGCACATATATAATTTTCTTCTGGAAAAACGAATTTTAAAAACTGTTCGTTTTATTAATTCTAATAAACTCCTAAAACAAGAACCAGATTCTATTCTAGTACACGTCTCAAAGCCATTGGAAGATCAAAATTTATTAGTTTTATTATTGCTTTCAGATACGTTTTTTGTTTCATTTTAATTATTGAATTTTTACTCATGATTTTAACATGATTGGTGTCCCTTCATGTTAAGTAATGTCTTTATATGTAGAAGATCGTGACCGTCAAATGAGATAAAACACGTTTTTAGTTATCACTTCCTGTAAGGAACACAAAGATATACAGCAATCAAATGAAAGATAAAGTAAAGCCAATTTTTAGTTTTGTTTCCACTCATAAACCCTATTGCTATTCCCTCCGTCTGTACAAAAGAACTACTGAATATTTACTTTCGGGCTTTATGGCTATCCATTAAACTTTGTGCTTAAACTGTGAGGAATATGCGATTGAAATGTTGTATAGGTTAAAATTCAAACTGTCTAGACATTATATCTAATAATATTTGATATATTTTATGCAGGTGTAAATAAAAGGCCTTAAAAATGTTTACTGTAATAAAGTGTTTCATTTTCATTGTTGTGGTTAGCAATCAAATGATGTCTCAAGCACTGAAGGGGAAAATGAATCGACAGAATGGCAAATGAATGAGGTAAAATAATGTGCTTTTCATGTATCTTTAATATAACAGATTAATTGTAAAAATTATTTTTTCTGTTGATTTGCCTGAAATGCTATCTAGACAAAAACTTACAAAAATCATGAACCAGTTATGCTTATTATAAATGTAATGTTTTTGAAATCTAAAGGAAATGTGGTGTTTAATTAAAAATGAATGAGAAGTTTTTGTAGAAACACACCACATACTTTACAATTCCGAATACAAGGAAATTTGTGTTGGTTTCTCGTAAAGTTTTAAAACTTCAAGCTGTTATATGACTTTATTTGATGAGTGTTTAGCCTTTTGTTGTTTGTCCAAAAAGCTGGCTAGCATGTAAATAGATATCTGAACTGACATAACTATACAGTAATGCTGTTTAGATAAATATCAAAACGGTTGCTGTTCATGAGCAGGATGTCTAAGTTGTGTGTATATTTCTACTATTGGCTTTGGCTCCATTAAAGTAATACCAATTGAAGAAGAATAAGCAGTAAATAATGTACTGAAGTGACGTTTAGCTTTTTTTATTTGGTTGTAGGTGATGCAAGCGAATAGAAAATGGAAAAGTGACTACGATAGACTGAAACTGAAATATGAGGAGGAGACAAGAGAAAGCAAAAATGAACTTGAAAAAACACAGGCTAAACTTGCTGACACTGAAACACACGTTCTGGCTTTAGAGTCAGAGTTAATAAGACTTGCAACTGCTCTTTCAAACATTGAAGAAAGCTCACTTCAGGCAAGAAATTCAGTTAGTCAAGAAGATATTGAGGTTGTAAAGCAGCAGGTAATCAATGATTTCATTTGTTTTAAGTTGGTTTATAAAACAGATGTAAAAGAAATTAATCTAACAAAGGACTACAGTCTAAAGCGTTGAATTCTTTTACTACAGTTTATAAGCTGTATAATTATATCTTCTTTGGTCTACAGCAAAGTCTCAGTAAGGCTTGTAGGATTTCTCATTTATACAAATTAAGAAAAAATAGACTGAACCATTGGCATTAAAAATACATTCAATGTGGCCCCCAAGAAGATCCAAAGAGCATCAATGCTAAATAAAAAATGTTGGATATATTTTTTGTATTGAAAAAGAAGTTATGAAGGACTACTGTAAGCGGTCAGTTTGAGGCATTTGGTGATTGTTATTAATTTTCTAATACCCCAAACCTGGATTTTGCACCTAAACCTTAAAATATCCAATCATATTCTTTGTTGAAAGTGACAAGTTTCAGAATTGTTTGTAAAATAGATGTTGCCAAAGTATCCCCAGGTTTCAATTAGAATAAAAATGTATGAATATAAGTATTTTCCATATGTCATTGAGTTAATTGACAATGTTGATTCAGAAGCCCAATTTTATAAGCTTTCTTATCAGTCTTCAAACTGAAACTTACAATTATATTTTTATCTTTTAAAGTAATCCCTTAAATATTTATTGGGTTACCTGTGGCAAGATCAGTCATAATGCTAATTTGCTTTATTTTTTGTCTCTCTCTGCAAACTCGACTTTCATGCGAAGATTTGAGCCTTCAAGTAATTATAAAACAAATGTTAGCCTCTGGCTAGGAAGATTGGGTAACCACTTCCTATGCAACAAACATTATTAAGGCATTTATTCTCTTACTTTGCAATCCACATTAAATAAAGTATTTAATTCTGACAGGGAAAATGTGTATTTCACAGTTTATTGCAGTGCCACATGCAAGGTTCTTTCATGTATCTACTAGCCCAATGAATGTTTCTAAAGTGTCTTGTTGTATTGTTTTGTACTAAGGCTAGTTCTTTGCCCTGTCGCCAGATGTTAGTGTATAAAGAGGACTTTACGAAGGAAAGGCAGGACAAGGAAAAGACACAATGCGAAAAGGAACAACTTCAAGAACAACTGCAAAACTGTCAAGAACTAATTACAGCTTTAAACCAAGAGGTACTGTACAACAAAACATTTTCAACTTACACTTTGAACTCTTCCTCTGATCTCCTCAAGTGCACAAGGATCCTAAAGGGATTGGTTATTAATAATAGATGTCATCCCAGAAATGAATGAACTCTTTTTTATTAGAAAATGTTTTTTTGGTTCGCTTTTCTATTGAGATTTATCTATAAATCAATGAATTAGATATCTATTTAGATATGAGGACCAGAAGTATCGGAAAAATGCTGAACATTCAGTATACACACGGTACTGACATTGGTTTATTGGTGTTATTGTAGCTGGATATTTACAAAGATCAGTATCAGAGAAGTCAAGAGGAAAACAGAATGTTATCCAATCGACGGCATTCAGTGCCTATGCCTGCTTCGGCAAATCCACCCCAAATTCAACTTGTGTATCCTGTCATGAACCCAGTGCCACAACAGCAGCAGCAGCAGCAGTGGCAGTGGAGGCAGGAGCAACGGCGAAGGGTAAGCTATAACTATATAATTTGTGTTTGCCAGTTGTCATTAAAAGTATGCCAGCCCTTTCAATAAATTTAAAAGTAGGAGACCTTGAATGGAAAAGTAGCCAGCCACCAATTAACACCTGTCCAGTAGAATTTGGAAGATTCCCCACATAATAACATTTTGCAAAGCATGAAAGTAGCCAACAGTTTTCGTCAGCTGTTGGCGCTTATTGAAAGGACTGTATGCTAGCAGATTGATAGTTCTAGTAGATAATTCAAAGCTACTAAAATGTGTCTGATGGAACCATGGATATTGATTTTTGGCAATTGCATAGCATAACTAACCATTAGGAAGAAAGTATATATATTAAAGCTATATTTATTTTATAGCCAAATGCATCTTGGATGTGGCTTAAACATTGATCACAACTAGACAGTAGTGTGTATGAAAAGCTAACTTTAAAGGACTGATTATCTGTTATAATATTTATTAAGTAGTGAGCATATAAATGTTTGCTCATTATGTACTTTATTTTTAACATTTGTAAATGTTCAATTGATCTATAATATTGCCAGACCTGCATCTTGATCATAATTCAATCCATGTTTTTGTTTTACTGTTCAAGATAGATTTACTGATAAATTTATATTTAAAGCTATTTACATATTAGGTAACAAAAAGTCAAAAGAAATAATTTTTAAACCAATTTTGTGTCATTACAGCTCTGCATATCTTTTGTTGGAGATTTAAAGATTAATCATACAATTACTTGATATTTATAATTATTATTATGCTTTTGTAGTCCTAAGATGTGTTTCTGTCAAACAGATAAATCCCTGCTTCTTTATTTCTCTTACTGCCATGTGTACACAGCCTGTAGATAACCATTTTCCATTAGTCATAATTTTCCCGTTCGTGATAGCTTGCAGCATTATACAACTACATATTCATACTGCTTTATAATTCTATTATTACTTCCTGAGACGTAAGTTTAAAATGTCTTCTTGATAAACAACTTTTATAATTGTTTAAAAATGTCATTTCTCAAACTTGTGTTGTTTTGATTTTGTTGCAGGGAGTTTTCACACGTGGTCCCACTCCAGCTCCACCGAGTGTATTTTATGGAGGAGATGTTGAAGTTGATAGACAATCACAAAGTACAAACGTTTATAGAACTCACTAGAAAATATGTTCATATTATATTTATTGTTTAACTAATTTAGCTATTTATCAGTATATACAATTTGTTGTATTAAACTAGAGTTAATATATATATATTCACAAAGTTTACTGTTTAGATTGTTTTTCTTCTCATCCGATTATAGTTCAACTTTGTATAAATTTAAGTAACTTGTATATTATATGCAACGCTCAACTGAAAAGCTGTTAACCCCCTTTAAATTTCCCTTTAAGTATTTATTATATTTTATTATCCCTTAAATGTTCTTGTTTACCAAAATCTTAAAAACCTAAAAAAGAGAACTTTAATATATTATCAAGTCAACATTTTGTTAGACTTTTGTATATAGTCATTGCATTTTCTTTGCATGCATTGAAAAGTTACCAATAAAAGTAAGAGTTAGAAATGGGGTGATGACATTTCTAAGTCTGTGCAGGTTTCTACACAGAAAGCTTGAGTACCTAGAGCTTCTTTACTTTAATACCCTTGCCAGGTGTATCAAGAGTTGTACATAATGATCTATCAGTTATACGAGAATTTCTTTTCTTATTCTTAAAGTTTTCAATTATAAAAACTAATATATTCTATTTTTCTGTGGAACAAACAAGTAAGGAGACCCATATATATGTTTATGTTGCTTAAAGGTTTATTAGATATTAACCTTAAAATGAAAGCAAATTGATTTTTTCATTGGCTGCTGGTCTGCCAGGATAAAACAATGTTAAAAGATAAACGAAAATATTTTAAAAATAATGACTATCATTGTACAATAATCATGTTTCGTTGACTTGATAGAAATTGTTCTTCAGAGCAGAGAGCAGTTGTAAGGTTTAAGTTGTTATGAGCGTTGTACATAAATTTCTTTATGTTTCTTTTCTAAGATGGTTTCATTGCAGTACTTAGAAAATAGTGTAACCTAGATATACCCTGGAGTTTATAATCATAATTTATTAGTTCAGTGTATCGTAGCACAAAAACTGTAATGGTCATTATGGTTTTATGTCAATAATACTGTTCACTTATTAAATAAAAAAAAGAAATTATTTATTAAGCAGACTCGGTGTTTGAGCTTTTTCAAATTTGTAAAAACTAGTTTATCCATATACTGTACACGGTTTCACAAAAAAAACACTTTGTACTTCTCTTTTAAAATCGACTTAACAAATAGCGTGCGTCTGTTCAGTAATAGATCACAGAAGACGTCAAAATTTGGTAAGAACATCGGTGACACACTCGGCGAACGCCTCGTATGCCACTTTTTTGTTCTTACCACATTTTGACGTCATCTGTGATCTATTACTGAACAGACGCACGCTATTTGTTAAGTCGCGTTTGGGAAAATTACCCAGAAGTCATTGTGTTTAGCTTTGCTAAAAAGGCTTTTGATCAAAACTCCAAAATGCTTTCGAACCAAGCTTTGTTGAGGCTGAGAAAAGTTTCAAACAGTTTTTTCAAGTTTTCTAAAATATTTCTTCCAATGAACTTTTCGCTCCGACGGTCAAAGAATACTTAAATTAATGTAATAATGATGGACATGGCGATTGTTTGAGTCAACTCGCTTCATCAGTTCGTGACAATTCAATACAGGACGTGTTTCTAGAGCTATTTTGCGACTTCAGAATGGGAATATTTTCCCTTGCTATTACCGCAAGTATTGTACAAAAGCTGGATTTACCTTTGGGCGACAACAAGTTTACGGTGAGCTGTTTGTGTCATACGTGTTTGTTGTCGGAGAGCTGTCAAATGTTGCAAGTCTTTGTCGCAATGTCAAATTTGAGTTGCCATAAACATTATTCTTTCTGCTAGTATCCGTAATTTTTCGTTCGACTTTGTAAATGGCTAGATCTATTAAATTTTACAATATCTTTATAAACTTCATGCTCTCAAACTTTACCGTCAACTGAAAAGCTGCAGTCTAGACAAAACAGATGTTAAAAGTTTATTTTTGTTTTATTTCTTTATTTTTGTTAGCATTTTGCTTTTTTACAACCCAAATTTATATAAGAATTACTTTTTATATAGTTTAAATCAAACATAAAGTTAAGTTCCATAGAAGAAAGAACTAAACAAAATAAATACGGTTTTCGTTATGCAAATTTTCGAGTTGTCAACTGCATGTGCTGCATGCCATAAATAGAGGATATTACATAGGCGTGCGGAGATACGGATTTTATCTTCTCGTGTTGATAATATCTAACTCGTTCGCTACGCTCACTCGTGAGATATTTTTTCAACACTCGAAGATAAAATCCGTATCTGCAAGCGACCATGTAATATTCTGTTTATCATATAATTATCCATAAAATACTTTGCAGCAATGTTGAATGAATCGCAAAGCTGCCGTGAAGCAAACTCAAGATGTAACCATGGTAATGTGTTATTTTCACTAGTGAGATAGTTTATTTTTGTTTTATTTCTATATTTTTGTTAGCATTTTGCTTTTCACTAGTGAAAATAACAAGTTTTCGAAAGGGAGAAATATAAGTATTTTATGGATAATTATATGATAAAATGCATTCAACCATGAAAAAGTCTCAGGCGTACCGTTTGCAAACTGACATTTCTCACAGTTTCACAAAACTGACAAGGGTTAATTTTATTGTAGAAAAATGGTTCTTGATTTTTTGTAAACTACTAATTGACAATGG
Organism: Zoanthus pulchellus; assembly: GCA_027575285.2. Classification (NCBI taxonomy): domain Eukaryota; kingdom Metazoa; phylum Cnidaria; class Anthozoa; order Zoantharia; family Zoanthidae; genus Zoanthus; species Zoanthus pulchellus. Next base: position 13,869 of record JAOBRB020092109.1, read on the forward strand.
CTATGATATAAGAGATTTTCTTTATACTTTGTTCTGAGGTTGTTGTCAGAGCGGCTAACGGCAATTTTTAGGCCGAATCATTAATTTTGTGATACAAGCATAAAACCTGGCATAAATAAACTTTATCCAAACATTATGTGGCCCGAGTAACGCGTGTGTACGCATCTAGTTGGAATTAAATTACAAATAGAAAAATAACTAGCGGTAAGCTAGTTAGTGCTGCGTCGGTGTTTCTAAAGAAACAATTTGGTAATAAAAAT
>JAOBRB020092216.1:0-14121 GCA_027575285.2 Zoanthus pulchellus
AGCGATAGTCAACTCGGCTGCGCCTCGTTGACTATTTGCTCGTAGAAAACTCGGGCTCGTAGTCTAATTGTTAATTAGTAAAACTCTACTAGTATACTAATCCAAATGCCGTAATCTGATTGGCTGAGCTACTCGTATACTATCAGCCATTAGAGTGTAGTGGGTGAAGGTCGTCTTAAAAAATGGCGAGGTCTTCGCACTTTTGCGTAGTTTCACGGAAAGATTTGGAACTTTTTCACCGACACATCACCCCATAGAATAATCTAATTGTTAAATAATGCAGTTCCTTAACGTATCACAGAAGGATCGCTCTGGGGCACTCAAGTACAACGAATTTAGACATCTTTGGACTTTGCTAGAAAAGTGGAAGGTATAAGTTAATTTAGTCAGTTTTACGCTTGACATCAATTAGAATTTTTTCAGAACTTACAAGTTTTGCCTATCCACCAAAATGTTTTGTTCGCGAGCTATCAAGATAGTTGGGGAATCACGATGTCAGGGTTAAACAATAAAAGATTTGTAATCGATTTCCGATCGTCTCAAGTTCGGCAGGCGCATTCATGCATTTGTTAAATGGTCGTTAAGAATGCTCTTATTCGGCTACCAATGAAAGACGTTCAATATGTCACGTGATATTTCGGTGTTCGGTACATGACTACGGCAAACTAGCACATCGGGCTGATCACGGATACAGCCTATCAATCAACGAACAACAGTCAAAATACAACAGTTCTATGACATAGTATTTACTTACGCCATGTGCTTAGCACAAGATACCATCGATTCCAAGAATTTTCAAGTCAAAGCCGTAATCCCGGGATACTTTAAAATATGGCATGAGGATGCCGCCCAAACTTTAAAATTATTAACCTGTTTATAATATTACGTTAAAATTTTCTGTACCCTGTTTATGACATGAAAATTGAAGGTCTTCAGATAGTCATGTACATAAAAACATGTCTATTAGCTGCTTCACACCATGCAATCGTTTTCAGTGGGTGTAATACTTATGAAACTAAGAAACATTTTTCTAAACAAAACAAAACAACTTGTCAATCTTTTAATAAGAATGAAACCAATATTGGTGAAAGATGAGATAGAGTACCGAACTCGGTTATGACTGGAAGTTCAACCCCAAACAAGAAGCAAAACTGGATGATTGTTGTGTCCGAAATCTACTGGAGAAAAATTCCTGAGACTCTGATACCCGTCATAAATTTCCACTTCAACCCCCTTGCAGTAAAGCTTTCTTTGCAATTGTTCAAAAACAATGAGCCAATTGCAAAGCGAGCTTGAATGCAACAAGACGGCTGGGATAGCCGTTTACGCGGGATGCCACCGGGAGAGATAATATACTTTGGAAAATGCAAAGGAGCACGTTGCGAGCATATGAATGATTTTGCTTTTTTATAAATTGTGTTTAGAAAGCCACGAAGCACTTGCTGTGACTTTTTCACGTGGCTTCGTTCCCCAAAAGCCAATCAAAAACGCTGTTATTTTCAGTAAAATTACTGTCTTGCGGCCTGTTAAGAGCGAAGAACCAATTACGGACGCTGTAAGTTCCAGTAAAATTACTATCACGTTTTGTTCAAATTGAGCGTCGATCGAACCGAATTAATAACGCGGTATGCCACAGGCATCCCGCGTAATTAAGTTTACATATACATAAGTGAAAATGTATGACGTATCAGTATCTCAGTTACCTTTCAGGTTTAATGGCGCCTTAGTAGTTTGATGACTACGATAGCTTAAGCAACGATAAGTATATTCTGTTTAAAATCCTCACCATCACCTTGTTTATGTTTAAACGTTTGATAAAGTATATGCCCAGAACGATGGGAGATCCCCGTATTGCGTATATATGGGGGTAACCCCCCAAGGGATGCCCTATGCGTTTCCTTAATACATCTCCACTCTTTGTTCTTTTACTGTTTATATATTAGGTTGGCGATTATAAACTTATCTATCAAAAAGTTTAAATGCAAAACAGGACGTCTCTGGGAACTTTGGAGTCCTCTCCTAGGATCCCTATAAATTAAATTCAATACTAATATTTATACTTGATCTGTGTATTTCTGCTTTCCCTTATTTTGTTTTTTTTTTTGCTTTTTGTCGCAAATCCCCCCGTATCCCCCCTCCCCACTCCCCATCCCGTAATAACTTACTGAATTTATTTGCGTTTCAGAAACATTTCCATCAGTATGATCGAGATAAAAGTGGTGATATGAGCACCTACGAGCTAAGGGATGCCCTGAAAGGACTGGGTATAAAGACTCACGTTTTTTAAATCCCTGTATGTAGTAGCCAAATCTTCAGACGGGGCCTGGGTCCTACTTTAGGACCCAGGCCCCGTCTGAAAATCAGGCTATGTATATAGTGCTATTTTTTTTATATTTTAGATAAAAGGTAGAACCATATATTAATACTAAGTTTCGATAATTAAACAGTATGTTGCACTTACTGTTATGTTTTTTTAAATTTTGATATGTGCAAATAAAACAATTTTGGGGCCACTGTCGTTTGTGAACGAGCATTAACGCAATTATGCAGTCTGGTGTGATGAAGTAGTAATGGTACTTATTATAGCTTCTGGATGATTGTCAGCACAGCAGTTTCTTTCTTTGCGGTTTTTTAAAACACAGTGAAAGAAAGACAAAGAAATTCAGTTTTAATTGCTTTATTTCTCATGTTTTTTTTTTTGGGTGAGACATTAATGACAGCTATGTGATGATTACAGTAACCAAGTCAAACAAAAGATTTCAAACAAAAATATTCTAGAAAGACCAGATTGTATGTTTTGTGCAGGATAACAGTCACGGATGAATAGGATAAAGACAATCAAATTAGTAAGATCTTAAACACCTGCAAATTGAAGGGATGTTACTAAAACCAGGAATGGGGAATGGGGAATGGTTTTTGAACAATAAATCTGTATTGCAGAAATGGGGAATGGGGAATGGTTTTTGAACAATAAATTTGTATTGCAGCAACGACAGATTTATTGTTCAAAAACCATTCCCCATTCCCTATTCCCCATTCCTGGTTTTAGTAACATCCCAAATTGAAGTCTGTATTTTCTTTGCGAAATTTTTTAATGGAGAAAAAAGTTCATCCTGTAAAAGATAAGATTTTAATATAGATTGTTAATCTTTTCATTTTAGCTCACAAAAAGATCAAGTTAATTCAGTTTGTTGTAATCTATACATTTAAAATTAGACCTTAGCTTAATATAATTCATATTTCCCGCCAACTTGTAATACCTTTTTTTATTTTGCGTGCTTGTACAGGTTACCAGCTGAGCAATTCTGCAATCAGCTCCATTGGTTTGCGATACCACAACAAGAAAGGCACTATTTCCTTTGACATGTTTGTACACATTGTCGTACGAGTAATATGCATGTTTGGTAGGTACTGGAATGTTTATAATTACAATAGGACTGTGTGGAGTCCACTAGGGTCTGTAATCAGACTCGAGTGATAAATAGAATGAGACAAGGGATTGGTTAATGACGACTTCAGCTAGAAACTAAATTGTGTGATATTCTAAGTCCTGTTACGTCTTTGCTGGCATTACTGTTTCAATTCTGCCTCATTAGTTTACAACTAGGTAGCTAACGATCAAAGCTAAATAAAATTTGAGCACGAAAGTGATGAGGCTATTCAGGTAGTGTCTAAAAAGATATGGCGGTTCCAAAATGCTCAAAACTGCTGGGTGGCAAAACGCTCGTAATGAGCCATACATTCTCTGTAAAATCTCCAGGAGACTACACGAGCAGTGTTTAGCATATCGCTCTCATATTTCTAGAAGCTAAGATGTTTATTCCACAAAAAACTCTCAATGGCAGTGCTTCAGATTTTTAGTTAACTGTAATAGAGACTGGCACACATACGCTAATAAATGGAAAATGTAAGCAAAGATTCGCCTAACGAAAAAAGTATTAAGTTAACAATCTCAGTCATTGGTATAAATCACTTTTGTATTTTTCAGGTTTGATTTTATTCTGTTCATAGAGTTAAGTAGTCAATTTTAGATTCTAATATAAACATTATTTACCGATGTAATTAATGATAATGTAGCTGTGCACGACGGGTAATCTATCAGACTATGGTCTATTATCTATCTAAGCAAACTACCATTGGGGGAAGCACAATGTAAATTATAAAAATTTATTGTTACCCCCTCGCCCCTCCCTTTCCTTCTTTACAAGTAGAAAACTAACTTTGAAAATAAAGGAAGATTTTTTTTTAATTTTTATGTGCCAGGATTATGGCAAAGCCATTTAGTACATTTTATAAACTTAAAAGCCATATTTCATTGCTACGAGCGAAGCGAAGGTGTTATGACTTATGTTCTATCTAATCCCAAAGAACGATAAGCAGTTGTCAAATAAAACAAATGGTTTTTTTCGCTATTTTAATTGTTTGGGTGGAAAACAAAACAATAACCAAAAGGCAAGCTGATCAACAAGCGTGACAGGAAGTCTTGCTCAAACAACCGAAAGTAACTTAGTATCACACCAACGGGTTATTGAAAACCACTCTAAGTGCGTTCACCCGACACTAACTTACTCTTCTTCTTCTTTTACAGTAACAGTACAAACAGATTAAATGCCGAAAATTTAACATTATTGTGACTATAAGAAAATATTCGCAGCACTCATAGAAATACTTAGCTGAGAACACTCGAGAAATGTAGAATACACTCGCCGCATAGTGTTTGTAAGCAAAATACTGTTTCCGGTGGGACAAATGGAATTCATAGATAGATTTGATGAACTTTGCGTTATTTATCTCATTGAGAACATAAAATCTGAATTTGTATTCAAACTTTGCTGTTGTTTGGCAAATTCTTTGGGGAGGGGTCTTGCCTTCCCAAAAAAATTATTAGGGGGACAGTGCCTCAAAGCCCCCAGTTCCACCGCTCATGAATTAATATATACAGTTTCTTTAACTTAGCATTCACATGAGATCTGTACAGAGCTTTTATCAATCGATGTCTCTTTTCTAAACCATATTAATTTATTATGAATGAACGCAAATCAATAACAATCGTTTTTTATATCATTTTAATCAATAGTAGTATGATGAATCATCTTTGTTTTATGTCATTTTAAATTTTGTATATATTGTAAAGTTTTCACGTTTGATGAATCTTTTAATAAAGACAATTATTATTATTATTATTATTATTATTTTAATGATTTTATTGATGACTGTAAATTAAATTCTAAAAACGTATTTTGCTAGTTCGCCCATTATTTTTTTTTTCAGCCGTTTATCATTATTACTATTATTACTTTTTTATTATTGGATTTATTTTCCAAGTCAGAATCTGAACTTTTTGAAGAATTGTTATTATTATTAACAATATTATTTAGATTAATTCGAAATAAAGTGTTGTTTTTCTTCATTATTATTATTTTTATTATTATTATTATTATTATTATCATTATTATGTTTTAAATTTGCTCTACTTGATACTATTTTCTGTTTACAGAGGCGTTTCAAGAACATATTGATTCCAGCCGAGGAAAGAATAACAAAGCAATATTCGACATTGATGATGTAAGTGAGACTTTATCTCTTTTGGATGTCTAAATGATTCTATACATTTGGTATACACGTTTTTAATAAAAACCAGTAAAAAATAAGTATAACCCAAGCTGCTCCACAAGATAACCGCTCTGCAATTCATTTTTCCCTTTCTGGCCACACTTAGATAGCTATATTTTGCTGGTTAGAACCGGTGAAATTTTGTGCACCTTGGTGGAAAGCTAAAAGCTAAATCCTTTCAAGTCTAGTGGCCCATAGAGTCGGCCCTTATCTCCGGTTTCTGTAGTGTTAAGCGGATGAGAGTATTTGACTCCCCCTGGACTGGACACTAATCCATCGCAGGTTAGCTCCCAGCAGATAATGGTTCTGATTTGCTTACCCCGGAAGAATGGAAAGCTGAGTTGGCCTAGGCGGAAAAGAAGGTCACACAAATATTCGAATTTCGGCAAAGTACCGGAATCGAACTGGGGACCTTGTGGTTGGAAAGCAGAGATCTTACCAACTGCGCCAACCACGTCAGCCCGGTGGAACAAAAATTAGGTTGATGAGAAACCTTTTCTAACGAAGTCCTGGCTGATATGTGGAGCGGATAGATTGTTCTTATATAGAAAGAGTTAAATATTAACCAGCAAAGTCGTTGCTGGCAAACTGGAGTGAAAATTGTCTTTCCTCGAGTTAATAATTAACTCTTAAACCTGGTTTCCATATAGTCTTTTAAGTTACCCCGATCGTCTTTGTCTTTTGAAATTCTATTGTTGTCGGTCGGATGCAGGGCCTCCATAAAACAACCGCGCTGTAAACGACCGAAGAAACGAACCCGTCATGGTCGTTTGTGCCGTTCCTGGTTGTTTCAGAAATATCAGAGAAGATCGAGACGATCAGGGCGATCCGGACGCAGTGGCGGATCCAGAAATTCTAGAAGGGGGGTGAATAATACAAAGTATTTACCAGTGACTCTAGGAGAAGAAGGGTGGCAAGTACAAAAAATATACCAGAAAATTGAAGAAAAGGGGGGGTGAAAATTCACCCAATTCACCCCCCTGTATCCGCCCCTGGGACAATTATATGGATACCAGCCTTTAATTATGTGTCTTTTTCTGTATCTCTCCTGTCTCTTAGTCCTTGTAGCCCCCCCAGCGTATACTTAGAACTTATTTATCACAAAATATATTGGCTCATTGGATCCTCTATGTAGAATCTTTCTCAGACTCAAAAATCTTATTTTTTAAAGCAAAAATTATTTTCATTTGTTATTACATGCCATACATTTCAAAGTACGCAATTAGTAACAGATAGACCTAAATTATGAGGTCGATTTTGATCAGTTGCGCGCGTGGAATTTTTACAGTGAGCAAAAATTGCTTATTAAACTATTTTAAATGCTAGGAAGATAAAAGTCTGCGTCCAGGCCGAAAAAAACGTATGGAATGTTGTTGGTTTAAGTAAATGAAATGGAAGAAACAAAACTTACGTTTCGAAGGTTGATCCGCTGTTTTGAAATTCAGTTGTGTGCAAATAGATATCTAAACAGACATAACTAAAATGCTGCTGAAAAAAATAGCAAAACAGTTACTGTTCATCAGCAGGATGCCCAAATTGTGTGCCCTTCTACAATTGGTTTCGGCTCCATTAAAGACATATTTGGGACTGTGTAAAAACGGTATTGAGCGTGAAATGGCGCGAAAGTTAACATTTAGAAAGCGATTGCTTAGAAGGTAATAAGAATAACGAAAACAAGAATAATAGTAATAATAATAATAATAATAATAAAAACCTCAAGCCTGTTTCCCATATAGACGTAAGTCGTCGTAAACAGTCTCAAACAGTTTGCGGAAGGATATTTTCGAGCCAACGCAAATCGTTTGCGTTAATGGGAATACATTTTACCATTTGTTCCAGGCAAGATGAGACGATCGCAGACCTGCCGTAAAGATATATAGAAATTTAGTATTAATGATGGGTTTTATCACTGCCAATAGTTCTTAGTTTGTAAGCCGGATTGATCTTTGTCTGGTCTGAGGTAGTAAAAATGATAGAGGGTGATTTTCACTCTAAATATCAGTCATATCAGTTTGCTATTATTTTCTATAAACAGTTTATTGAGTCCACGCTGGTTGTGTAGCAGAAATGCGAGATCAAGGAGAACTTCAGTTAAGGAGATCGTCAATCAAGATCTGAAGAGAAGAGAAAGTTTCAAGAATGCCTTTAATGGCTGACTTATTTATGGTTGAAAGTTTCTTTAAATGCAAGGAGAACTAGTACTCTAAGAAGAAATTCAGTAGCTCAGTGGTTGGAACATGAGAGTAGATCAGAGGGGATCATTGGTTCAAATTTTATTTGGGGCTCAAATTTTTCTAAGTTCCCCTGGCATTAAACATCAGGAAACATAAACCTGTTCGCTAGCTATGACATTCTGATAAAGTTTACTTAAGCATTAGATCACATCTTTCTATGACTTTCTCTGTGAAATAGAGCACGCGTGATGTTGGGAGAGACACGAGAACGTTGTAAAATTACGAGCCGCAGGCAAGTGATTTTACAACGTTTCGAGTGTCTCTCCCAACATCACAAGTGCTCTATTTCGCCTAAAAGTCATAGAAAGTTGTGCTCTAATGCTTTTATGATATAGCAAAACAAGCGGCACATTAAGCAAGCGAAAACCATGACTTTATCGTTGTAATAAAGTATAGATTTGAACCAATCAGAGCGCGCGTTATATCGTAGCTATATTATAAAAAAGGGTGAAACGGCTGTCCATGTGTGCTAGCTATCACGCTCAGTATGTTTTATGGTGGTTGAAAGGTGTGAAACCAACTTCCATCATGGTCATAGTTCCCAACATTGTGGTTTCAAATTACCTACTAGCACATCTGTGTTATCTATACTTGAATTCATCTTTATACAGCAAGGCCGCCCAGACCTTACCTCTTTTTACATCTTTTTGGCGCATGCGCAGTATACATGCATGTACTCACAGTCCAGCTAGAACAGCATGGCCTGGGCATTCAAAAATATCTTCTTCCGCCCCTGTTATAGCGATAGTGCTCAATATAGTGGCTTCAAGTTAGCTATTAGCACCTTTGTGCTATATATACTTAAATCTAATTTTTTAGACCTCAAGGCCGCATGGACTACATGACAATAGCCCATGAAGTCGAAGGCAGAATAGGCTATTGCCTCGTATTCCATTAGGCCGAGAGGTCTAATTTTCTTTGTATTTTCCAATATATTGAGCCAAAATTAAATATAAAGACATTCGAATTTAAACGAGTGAATTTTTCAATTTGCAACTCTCGTTTCGTAAAAGCAATCTATGAAAAAGTAACAATTCATCTGTTTTCTAATTCTTGTAACTTACCACTGGATATTTTCATTCCATACTTAGAAGCTTTTATTTGTCTTCTCGGGTACTGAACTATCTAGAAGTTCTTGTAAATAGTCATTTGACACTTCCACAAAACGCGAAGGAGCGGCCATTGTTTGCGCAAACGCGTCACCTCGGACTATCACGAATAGCCTGAGGTTAGGGAACTAATCAGATTGTAGTATTCGTAATAGCCCTGATATTGGAAAATACTAACATATATTATTATTGTGTCATTTAAGAACCTCTTTTTACCATTTTTGATATTTAGCTGGGCTCATGATTTATATTAATACCTTTTGTATTTATTCTGCATTGAGAAAGTATTCTAGGCTGCAAAATATAAATTGAAAAGGAGTCCTGTCTTAAATAATTTACAGAAAGCAGAGATCTTACACCACAAATAGCCAAGAGAAAAATCACTGTAGACTTGCAAATAAAAACAGTATTTGTGTGGAGCAATAGCGAAGTAAAATCGCAAATACCGCTGCAAAAGATCAACAGACTACTAGAAACAAAATCAGACCCATTTTACTTCGCTATTTTTTTTTCAATACAAAAACTGCATTTGTAAGTACACTCTGTTTTTGTTTGGGCTTCCTCTGCATCAAGTCAATAAAAATAATAAAAAAATAGGAAATCAATATTTAGGATACATGCAGGTTTTTCAAAATGTCCTTGCCCAAAATGTAAAAAAATCATTGCTTCAACATTGGCCAATTACTTTGAAATTTACATAACATGGAAAAAAACGAAACATTTTTAATAAAGTGCATGCATGAATGTATTCATTTTGTTATATTTCTTAAATTTCTATTTATAATATTTCTTAGAATTTAAGTAAAAATTGAATTCGGTAGAATGCAAAGATTAATTTTCTTCATGTTAAAGTTTATTTACTGCAGTTAATAAAAGAAGTGTTACATTTCTCTTCTTAAAATTCAAACTCTGCCAGTTTAAACTGCGAACTATAATTATATCTAAGTTCAAAAGTTGCATATTCTATTACATGCTACTCCTACAACGCATTGTATCTCTAATAATAATAAAAGATATTTCAATTTAGTTCATGTTGACTTGGGTTTTAAAGATAGGGTTAGGTAATCTCGTTCCCAAATCTTACTTTTTCAGAGATCTGCGTACGAGATTAAGGGCTAGGTACATCATTTCTAGTTGGGACTACTTCCTTGTTGTAAACACTTTGCTTTTTGCTTGCAGAGCCCAAGTTTTTTCGGCCTAGCTCCAAAAAATGGAGCAAAGGAAAGCGGGCTGTGGGAACGAGATTGTGATCAACTCGGATAGTGCACAACACATGCACTAGTATCTGGAATCTAAAAAACATTTGGTTGTGGAATCTGTAATCCTTCTCCTTCGTATCAGTAGTATAGGTGGTATACATAGAAACCGTAAATTCCGTATAACATACCAGCCATACGTAACCCAAATTCATTTAGGTGGAATCTTGAATCCAGTATCAAAGATTAGGAGTTCTCGTTGTGAAATCTGAAATTCATCTCCTTGAGATCCAAAATTATGTCTAGGAATCCAGATTCGTGTAAAAAAGACCATTTGGAATTTGGAACTTATTGAGGTGGAATCTTTAATCCAATATCTTTGATCCGGAGTCCAGATTGTGTAATCCAGAATTCAAGAGTTCACGGATTACCTTAAATAAGACCACCTAAAAAATATTTGGTTAGCGGGCGCGGGCGTTGTTTTTTTTAATTTATACTATTTTTAACGCCTTGGTTTTAGGTCAGTATAGATTTTTCTCGAAACTTCTTTCATCTAATCAGGAGGCCATAAGTAGGAGCGAGCAACTCCCATAATAGACCTATGTCACGGCGTTTTTACAAACTGATTTATGTTTAGATCGCTTTTAGCAGGAAATTTCAATAGAAGTTTCAGTTCCGGAGGGATCGGACAATTCATACAAATTAACAGTGATGTCACTGATCAAGTTTGAACGCATGTAATTGGTTTGACTTTGCAATAACTGAACTAAAAATAAGTCGGTTCGTAAAAACTCCGTGACACTAGAACATGGAAGTTGCTCGCTCCTACTTATGAGCTCCTGATCTAATTCAAAACATGATTCATAGTTCTATGTTCGCGCGTGTTATTTACATATGTCATGAACGTTCATGATTTTCTGCAGTTAAGAATAAAAAAAAATTCCTGAGCGGGCCATTTATCGTGGGCGGGATGATGATGATGATGATGATGATGATGATGATGATGATGATGATGATGATGATGATGATGATGATGATGATGATGAAGATGATGATGGTGATGAAGATTATGACGATGATGATGATGATGATGTCGATGAACAGATCTATTACGTTTAAAGCTCTTCAATACTACAGTCATTTTAAAGTAAAATTCGAAATCCTATGTCACCTGAATTCCCAAGAAAGAATATTCATAAGAACGTTTTCAGCCTGAAATCTGACCGAAAAAAACATTATTCTTCTAAAATGAATCCATCGAAAACTTTGGAAAAACCCATATTGAACATCTGAAAAGGCAAGGTGTTAAGATCAACAAGAGCAGAAACAATGAAGGAACGCTGCAATGTCGATAAAGTGTCGATACATTCTCCCTGTGCGACTTGCACATTGTGTTTGACAGGTAAGATTCGATGTGATGAACGTTGTTAGAGTGGACTGGGTTTGAAACTCGGCAAACTACAAAGAAGTAATATATCAAACACGAGAGACAGTGTTTCATCACATCTCCAAACACCGAGAAGAGAGTTGAAAATACGACGCGCAGCGGAGTATTTATTAACGAAATTTGAGGTTTTTGGAAATGTGATGAAACACTGTCTTTCGCGTTTGATATTTCTTCTCAATCGAAACTAAAACTACGGAGTAAAAGAAGAAATAAAATCGTCAAAATATATGCTAATTAAGATCTTATATCCAAACCATGGTCACGGTTATGATTTCTTTTGTTTTAACTTGATGAAATATTAATGAGTTTGAGAAGACTATATATACTTGCAATGCTTTGTTTAATTCATGTTGTGTGCATTGTCACGCGGTTAGGATCTTTTGTTATAGGTTTGATGCGTCATTAGTCTGTTGGCCGTTTGCTCATTTACATCTCAAAGTCTTTAGTTATTTATACACGGTCAACGTCATATTTCAACAGGGAACCAAAATATATAACAAAAAATTCATCAAGTGTCCTAACCAGTTGATTCTGATGTGATGTGCTGCGAATTTCTGGGTTTACTTCGGTGTGAGAACCTGTGAACCTCACGTGTGACGTAGAACAAAGAAAACAATGAAATCAAAACAATGCATAGAACGAACATAGTAGTGTCAAATTAAAGAAAAAATTTCACAGATTCTTACATTGAGAATGATCCGAATTTCTGATAAACAGCCTTAAACTTGCTATATAGCAAGTACTGAAGGTATATTTGTTTCTATGACGTGTGACATTGTTAGAGGCTGTATGTTGGCTTCTTTGAGGGAGGTAAGTCATTCTGATTTTCTTAATGAATTAATCCACATAGTTTCGATAGCTGGGACAAATACTTCTGCATAATTTCCCCATTCCCAAAAGGAATTTGTCCACTGACTAGTTTGTATCCTTTAGCATTCGATTGATCTGACCGATAAATATTTCCATTTTGTTGAATTTGAGAACAAGATTAGATTACTTATGTTTGCGTAAGTGTCATCAAATCATATTGCAAACTAATCGTTTTTTCAACCAAATTAATGATTGAAATACATGCAGGTCAGTTGCAGTTTTACGATTTTACATTTGCTCTATTTCTTTACCATTTCAATTCCCGAGGCCAATAACATCTGTTGATGGGCTCCCCTTGTATTATTGATTATAGTTTTCAGAAGCCATTCGGCTGCCGCGGTTTTCAGTCACGTACCCATGCAGAACTAAACGCCGGTCTTTTCTTCAAAAGGGTTATAACAAGTATAGGCTTCGCCAGGTTTTTTTAGTGGAAGCCGATAAAGGACAAGGCTTCTTCACCCGCCCAAGAAAGCAAGTTAGGGAAAAGAGGGGATGAACATGATTCCCTGGGAATGTTTACTGCTGTGGGGAAAGAGAGGGTGGACTTAAGCTTTCTCAATCGCATACAGTAATGAAGGTTATGATGGATAAAATAACTTTTCTGTGTCTTGCCGCTTTTTCCATCACGATGATATACCCCGAGTTGAAAAACTGTCAATCAAAAACGTTTCGTGCCGCTAATGCGTAATAATCTTTAAATTCACTTTCCATTGAGCTGAACATAGCTGTATTGAATATGTTAAGACAAAAACGGACGAGAATTTTCTTTTAGAAATTGTCATAATGTCCAAACAGCGCTATTTAGTGCTAGTTATCTTATTAGGAATGTATTTATTATGGCAATGAATTCGAACCATTGAAGATTTGGACATGGTATTGAGGGAGCAGCTAATTCTTTTACTTATCGGTGGAACGTTATTTCCAGTACAGTAATAGTCGCAGGACTCAATCTTCAAGTAATTGTACAAAAGCTGGGAAGATTGTTGTACTTTGCCTTACGGGAATAAACAAGTTTACGGTGAGCTATTTGTTTCACTCGTGTTTGTTGTCGGAGAGCTGCCAACTGTTCCATAATGTGGTCCTCAAACTCCAATCATCGCTTTCTTACGATGTCAAATTTGAATTTCCCTTAACTTGATTCTTCCTACTAATATCTATAATCTTTAATTCGACTTGTAAATGGCTAGATCAACTCAGTCTATAAAACTTTGCAATATCTTTACGAGTCGCAACTTTTCAAACAAAAGCTTAGTATTTTACTTTTCAGTACAACGCAAATTTATGTAAAAAGTACTTTTTGTAGTTTAACTCGTTCATAAAGTGAAACTTCCATTGAAAAAACAAAATAAATACACTTTGTTAAATTCAGTTTATTATGCAAATTTAAAAGCGAACTATCAACTTCCCACAAAATAAAATCAAGTTGCTTTCAACCATGAAAAAGATCTCAAGCGTACCGTTTGCAAACTGACAGTTTTCACAGCTTTTACAAAGCTGATGAAGATTAATTTATGATAGGAAATAGTTCTTGATTTTTTGTAACCTTCCAATTGACAATGACTGTGATATGAAAGATCTCGCCACATTGGATTCTTGAATTTTTAATGAGCATGAGTTGATTGACAGCTCACCAGCTAAGCAGTGATCATAGT
>JAOBRB020092325.1:0-14121 GCA_027575285.2 Zoanthus pulchellus
ATCATTATCATTATCATTATCATTATCATTATCATTATCATTATCATTATCATAATCATAATCATAATCATAATCATTTTCATTACCATTACCTTTACCTTTATCATTATCATTATCATTATCACTATCATTGTTATCTTTATCATTATCATTACCATTACCTTTAGCATTATCATAATCATTCTCATTCTCATTATCGTTATCGTTACCATTACCTTTATCTTTATCATTATCATTATCACTATTATTGTTATCTTTATCACTATCATTATCATTGAAAAATACAAGAACTTGATTAACGACAAAAACAGTGATTATAGATGTGTTAAATTGTTAACCACTCAATGAGTTCTCTTGGAATTTTCTTTGATAAATACTCAAACTTCCCAGACATGATGAATGACATTGGAAAAGGTAAAAAAACATCAACTGTATGTTATCAAAAAAAAAGATTAATATTATTACAATTACAGCAACAGAATCTATATTTTGCTGCAAAAATAAGATTTGGGATGTCCCAGATCTATAAAAATCTTAACTTTTTCATTATTATTTTTTAAATTTCATTTATTATTAATTTTATTATTATTATTATTATTATTATTATTATTATTATAATTATTATTATTGTTATTTATATTGACATAACTATTGTTATCACAATTTTTTTTCATTCGAGGTAAATATACATTGATACTGATATTACTTATGTAACAATTCAAGAAGCCGATTGTTTATTGTTATTTTTATTTTCTTTAATACCTTTTCTCCGTTTATGAATATCTGAAGGCCTTTGTCACCATTCCAGGAGAAAGCTAGGTTAGACCATTTTTCTGCCATCCCATCTTCAGGAACCAGTGACTCCCATCTCTCGTCAGAGGTTACCACTTCAACGTACAGTCCGAATTTGGGCCTAAGTAGTTAAACCATACCCTGCTGTCATAAAACAACAAAAACTATTTCCTTAAACTATTTTTAGGTTTAATTGCGAATAGATGTTTCTAGAATTCTCTCGCAAAAACATACAAAAAACTGGAAAACTTCGTTAGGCAATAGAGAGCGGTTTATTTAGGACTTACACGACAGTCGCCGTGATTGCTATTTGACTCCACTTGAATCATGGTGCTACCATAGAGAGTACCATGGCTCCAGCAATTCTGGCTTTGTCCAAAAAGTCGACATAATTGGGACAAAATTTTGTATATGAGTGTAAGTATTGTTTGTATATGGATAGAAATAAGCACTATATTGTAAAAAAAATGTATGGAGAGGGCATGTAAAAATATAATAAAATATTACAAATAAGCTGTATTAAATTAATTTAGTTACGGTTGGTGAGTGTCATAATTGTTTCTAAGAAACAGTGCATGAAAATTAATAATGAACTTGGGTATTCGTATTGAAAGGAGTTGAGCGATATCAAGCTTCCTGGTGTGTTTCATCAAAGGCAAAGCACAACCGGAGATGTAGGTTTTTGTCTGGAACCAGACCTTTGCCTGACCTTTCCGTATCGAGTCCTTATAGGAAGATAATAATGACAGTAAAGAGATTATGGTTTAAAGATGTAGAAAACAGGAGATATTAAACCATTAAACGTACGTCGCCAGGATTTATGTTTGACTTCACTTAAATAGCGTTTGGTTTTGATAATTATAATGAAGTCTCCATTCAGTCAGTAGGTTGGATTGCAGATGCTTTTTTAAGTTATTATCTTTAGTCAATTATTTGATTTTATTGATCAATTAGTACCGTGTGGTTAACCTGGTTCAGGGCATTTGAAAGGACATATATGTCCTACCAAAACAATATCTTTGTCGGACAAAGTCAAATTTTGGTCGTAACTTGAGATCTCTTGAGGTGAGTAATTCCGCTTTCAGACTTGAATGTTGACTTTTTTATTGCTGGGATTTACGAACGATCCATTTGAGTTATCTTTCAAGGGGAAGGCAATATTCTTCTGTGATATAAAATGGTCTGAATTTGAAAAATCAAGTTCTTTCCAATTTGAAGATGATATTGCTTTAATATCTACCCGATAAAGTGTCCTCGGATTCAAAGTTTACTATCGAATCAAACATTTTTAATACGACCATCAAATCAAGATCAAGCCAAATACAAACTCAAACTCAAACGTCCATTGTGCAGTACTATGTAGAGTTTGACGTAATTGGCCCTTTTTATTACGTAAAATATTATCAAGTTTTAAAACTAGCTTGTTGCTCAGTCTTGTTTGAACATTGTTTTTAGATGTAAACACAGGCAATGAAAAACGCGATATTGGTATTTATGAAATTGTCATCCTTACCTAGTCTGTTGAACAGCATTGCTCTATATAAGCGTTTTTCCTTGCTTTAGCAAGTAGGAATTAAAATAGAATGGACATCTCCCCCAAAACCGGTCTTGGAATTACTCTTTTACTTTTTTATAGCACAATACTTCATTTCGTTTTAAAAAATAGGCAAACAAGAATAAACAAACTCACACTCAACCTTGAAAAGCCTCCTTTAAGTAAAAGGAGGGAATAAGCCTTTTCGAATAAAAAAAGAAGGCAAACTACGCTCATGCAAAAATCCATAAGTAACTAATGATTATGAAACCGGTGAACCAATAACTTTTTAACAAAGTCTACAATGTTATTCTAGCTGGTTGTGACTGTGCTTATAATTGGTCAACGTACCTAGCAGCAAGAAAAAAACCCCTGGCAAGTTTGGTCTGCGCTCCACTGGATATTAGATAACGATCGTGTAATGGCGTCCTATAGATGTCGCTTCTTTGTAGTTCAACCCAAAACATTACTGATATCCCGGTAGAGACGCATGGAGTCGGATCACTGAAGCAGGTTCCCTTGAAGTCCCCTGCAAAGGGTTATAATTAATGAAAATAACCGTTGCTGATAATATCGAATACAACATTGCATCTTGTCGTTTGTTGTCAATCCTATAATACAGTTTTATGTATAAAAATGTAAATATAGACCTAAGGGAAAAACAAAGTATGTGATTGACTGCAACGTAACGCTGCCGCATGCGCAACAAAATCTTTTTCACAGAAACCGACGTTCATTAGTCTTCATTTATCGGTGATTTCAGCTCCAAATCGTTCATAATCCTGGTTGAATTCTAGCAGCCCAAGTTGAAGAAAAAACATAATAGATACGATCAGAGCATTTCAAAACGATACTAAAAGTCTAAATATGAAATACTTTTTAAGTTATATTGTGATGTTAGATAATTTGTGAGAATTAGACTTTGCGTTAAGTATTTTCGTAGATATAAGAAGCCACAGTTTGAAATTACTCTTAGATTAATATTGTACTTAAAATTTGGTAAGTTCTCATAACGTTATTCTCCTAAAACAAGTGTGTTTCAGCAATAACTAGCGCTTGCTCAAAATGCGTACATGACCAACTGTGACAAGTAATAAAGTTGAAAAAAACTCATTTGTATGATTCACACTTACACTACTTGCTCTCACAGACTCCAGTCGAAACAAGAGCCGTAACATACCTTTTTCAATTATAAGCTGCTAAGCATATATCAAAGATTTAAGGCCAACAAGGGTATTACAGATAGACATTAGCAATGAAAATATAAGAAAGGTAGGTTTATAGTAAACAGCAGTGTAATTTCTAGTAGTACAAGGCATGCATGTATCAAATAGTTCAAAAAATGTACACAATGAGTAGATGTACAACAGTGTTTTAGATAAAACATAAAAAAACTAAATCAATACGACGTAATATATTTGTATAATCACAGTATTATGCCTAACAATTACCACTCTGGTTATGATTTTTTAATGTTTTTAAATTTGAGTTTATCTTGCCCTTCCCCGTTCCCGGTTGGCTGGATACTTTCAACATTGTTTATGTATATCAAATTATGATACAAATCACCAGCATTTTTTTATATAATATTTACTTGCTGGTGCTCTACAACATGTCGGTATTAATTTGTGCCGAACTAAATTACCATTAAAGTGGATTTACGTACAAATGCTGGGGTTAAAGGTCGACCTTTTTACTGAGGTCGTCCTTTTTATAGCCAAGTACATTTAGAAAGACGAAACCTAACTACACATGTACTTAAAGCTTTCAAACTGATTCGGCATGTGTAATTGCCATCTATAATATGTTATGCTAGTATAGAAGATAGTAAAAGATGGATTCATTCAGCGAACAAACGTCTATTGACATAAATGTACCTACCGAGAGATATTGTATCACCAGATGTGGCTATGACACTTGGTCGTCTGATTGACGGCACCAATTGAGCATTCCCTGCCAGATACGCGTCTTTACCACCAATGATATCAGGCGAAATATTACCCTGCTGGACGTCAAAAGGCCAATAATGTTGTGCTGAAGAATATGTCAGGTGACCTGCATAATTTACAGTGATAACAGTATCAGTATAATTGATAGAAACGAAGATGCTGACAGCGACAGCAACAACAACAGTTAAAATTGTTAATGGCTGTAAATAAATAATGGTTTGGGCAATGGTTTGATAGAAATAAACAATTAAATAACTTTTGCTTTGAAGTGTCTTCTTTTTCAAACCAACAATATTACTCAAAAAAAATTCTGAGCCCATCACGGAATTCGAACCCACGACCTTCCGAACACCGGGCGGACGCTCTACCAACTGACCTACAAGGACTCTTAGTGGACACTTAATGAGTGCTTCTTTGAGACAGCTAGAGCCTGTTCACAAATCTAAACAAGAATACAACAAATAATCCTGCTCTACTAAGAGTTTAGAATTATTTCTGAGTAATGTTAATTTAAAAAGAAGACACTTCAAAGCAGAAGTTATTTATTTGTTAACAATAGCGAAAAGGACAGTTACAACAGTCCCATTTATGAGAACAGAATTCTTTGTACTGTAAAAAAATGAAAAAGATTGTAAATTACTTCGAAATAATATCGATTCCTAATCTGAGAATTTAATTCTTTAAGACCTAAATGTCAGTTCTAACTTTTGATAGTTATGAAAGGTGTACCTATTTTATATGGCAAGTTCTCTATCAAAAAGCCAAAGGCCTTCTACAAAAAGTATATAAATGAATTATTTCTTTGACAAGTGACATTTACTTTTATAATAACAGAAATTTTAATAAATTTATGTGTTTTCTTCAAAACGTAATATTCAATCATTCGCTATTTGTTTTCAAGGTCCAAACCTTTTCATCTTGTTAAGGCTAGTCGTCACTACGAAATTAAAATAAACATAACGTGTCTTATGTTGTAACGAGGACAGCCACGAAAATAGCACAACGTTGTACGCAAGCGCACTGCTGATATGAATTATTATGCTCTTTGTCCGACACACGAAACAAGATGGCGGACATGCTTGCTTTCTACGATCGTGAGGGAAGCCTGGAACCAAGTTCTCTATGATTAGCGGTTTAATTTATTCTTATGCTTATGTCACTTTTGTCCTTACCACCGAAATAAGTATAAGGATAACAACAAATAAACAAAAGATTTTAATGATATTGTGCTTGTGCTTATGGTTATGTTGCGCCGGGCTGTCCTCATTACGACATAAAACTCGTTCGGCCTTGATGCTTACGTTTATATGTAGTGAGGAGCAGAATTTAGGCAGTACAATTCAAGACTCGGTTTCCATCTTAAGTCTTTAAATCTAGACTTAAAGCATTTTTCCGTCGCCTTTTATGATATAATTTTAAGTCTTGTGCCGCTGCTTTGCTTTCTTTTTATTGTAAATTCAAATTTAGTTTTAAGCAATCACAATAAACACTTCTTAATGAGACAATTAATGTGAATAAGCCTTTTCATGAGTTTCCTCGCCAGCTAAAAAAATTAGGCTAATATGTATAGATTTAATTGGCAAATAACGAAAACGAACGTGACAGCTTAAAAAATAAGAAAGAAATGTATATAACTTTTTCCCATAGCAATGGATTTTCAAGCATAATGACTCACCAGTGGTACTGGTAGAAGTGCTGCTAGTGGACTGGGTACCAGTGGATTTACTTGCGGTTGTAAGAGGAGACGTTACTGTAACATTAAACAAATTCAGGTATTAAAATGACCTCAACGTTAATCCCATTTCTAAAAGGAACTTCAGTTAACATAAATATACCTAAAATGCACTGAAAATATGACGATAAAATTTTTGACAATAAATTTAATCAAACTCGTTCAAATAGGAACAGAAAAAATAAACACATGACCAAACGGAAAGTGGGCTTATTTTAATTTCGAAGTTATTTTTAAAGGTAGGAAACTTTATAAAAGAAAAACACAAAGTTACTTCAATAATTGACATGGTCCTTCAACACAAATGATATCATGCTCATTGGTTAGACGTTTGGAAAATATGTATGATCTTTAATACTTTAACAAAAATATAATAAAAAAGAAGAGTAAATACAAAAAATTAATTGTTAATTTTTTTTTTTTAGGTTTCCTTTCCTTGACCTCTAGAACTTTACCAATATATTTTAATGTTCTATTTAACTCGAAATTTTTCGCTCTACTTTAGTACAACAACAACAACAATTTATTGCCTTTTGATATAAAATATAATATTTACAATAAAAATACATTGAGACTATATTAAGGCAATAGTAGCTCAAAAATAGCAAAGCTAATCTGGTTGAGTAACAATCATATTTGGCCATAATTTATCACAGAAAAGAACAAACAATAATTATTTCTACAAATTTCTACTTTAGTAATTTCATTTTTGTAGCCTTGTATTTTACTTATGGCTTCGAATGAAAGGAGTCAATGTTTTTTCAGCACCCCTTTCAACTTTTGAATGATACACAAAAAATAAGAACAAAGTAAACGGCCTCTCGAAAACTGTTAGCAAAACTTGAGATCCTCTCTATATCCTTTTTCTCACAATCTCTTCACCTCTATTCCCTTTCTTTAAACTTCCATTTCCTTTCATTTTCTTTCTCTTACCTTATCTTCCCCTCAATTTCCTTACTGTCACCTTCCCTTTCTTTCCATTCCCTTACTCTCACTTTCGCTTCACCTCCATTCCTTAATACTCACTTCCCCTTACCCTCCATTCCCTTACTCTCACCTGCTCTTCCCCTCCATTCCCTTACTCTCAATTTCCCTTACCCTTCATTCCTTTACTCTCACTTTCCCTTAACCTCCATTCCCTTACTCTCACTTCCCCTTATTCTCCATTCCCTTACTCTCACTTCTCCTTACCCTCCATTCCCTTACTCTCATCTGCTCTTCCCCTCCATTCCTTTACTCTCACTTTCCCTTACCCTCCATTCCCTTACTCTCACTTTCGCTTCACCTCCATTCCTTAATACTCACTTCCCCTTACCCTCCATTCCCTTACTCTCACCTGCTCTTCCCCTCCATTCCCTTACTCTCAATTTCCCTTACCCTTCATTCCTTTACTCTCACTTTCCCTTAACCTCCATTCCCTTACTCTCACTTCCCCTTATTCTCCATTCCCTTACTCTCACTTCTCCTTACCCTCCATTCCCTTACTCTCATCTGCTCTTCCCCTCCATTCCTTTACTCTCACTTTCCCTTACCCTCCATTCCCTTACTCTCACTTCTCCTTACCCTCCGTTCCCTTACTCTCATCTGCTCTTCCCCTCCATTCCCTCTTCCCTCCCTTCCCATCTCCTCTTTTTCTTTTACCTTCCCTTCCAGTCCACTCCTTTACTGTTACTTTAACTTCCCTTTCCCTCCAGGTACGCTACCTGTTGAGCCAGTAGAGCTTGTTCCCCTCTCAGATGTAGGTGTTGTTGGTGTTTGTGTAGTTACACTGGCTGTCCCTTTCGTCTTTGCGCTAGTGCCACGGTTTAGTTCTGTTGTAGTTGTTGAAACGGGCGTTGATTTCGTGGGTGGACTGGTACTGAGCGTTGTCTGTTCAGTTGAGACCGTACCGGTGCCCGTACTTGGAGATGTGTGTGTTGGTGTACTGGTTCCTTGTGTTTTTGTTGTTGGGGAACTAGAACCAACTGTATTTGTTGTGGGGGTACTGGAACCTTTGGTGGACTGTGTTGGTGGAACATAACCCTGAGCATAAATCTCTTTCATAGAACCTCCACTGTTTTTATCCAGCCAGCAGTTACAGGGGAAATTGTACCGTACACCATCGACTTCTATCTTGACCTTTGCAGACAAAACAAGATAAAAGCCTAATGAGTGGAAATTAATGATTACTCTCTGTTTGGATAGAACATTAAACAAAATGCCAAAGATTTCTTTACGTAAAGCATACAAAACACTATTTATACCAACATAACAACATGGGACTAGAAGATGATAAGATCTTAAAATAACGTCCTAAAACATACTGGAGGAAGACTGGTAAATAACTTTTCGTTCCAGGTAAGGTGACAGTCTTGCAATACGGATTCCATGATTATGACATCGCATTAAAGGTATTAGATTCAACATATTACTCAAGTGGATTCCGGAATCAATACTGTCTGTTTTCCGGATTTCTGGATTCCATACCGTCTGTTTTCCGTGATTCTGGATTACTAGAAATTAATTCTAGTAGAATTCTGGATTTCATGAGCAAATGTTTTCTAGATTCTGGAATCCGGATTACCATTACCATTAGGCAAAAGTCGTATTTTACAACATAAAAATAATTACAATCCAGGTTGATACTTTTCATTGAAGAATAAATTTTTAAGAAAATATTCTTAGAAATACGATACATTCATGGAAGTGTTGAAAATGTGTATGCTTTTCCTTAAGAGTATTCCATAACAATGAAAGTCTGGCTTCACTTGGAAACAAAGCGTGTATAGTTGGCGAGATTGGTAAGATCTCTTTTTCCGACAACAACGTTTTTAATTCCACCTTGATGAGATTCAAATATTCGCTTGACCTTTTCTGCTTGAGCCAACTCAGCTTTTTATCCTTCCGGGGTAGGTAAATGAGTACCAGCGTTTGGTTGGAGCTAACCTGCAATGGATTGGTTTCCAATCCTGGGGGAGTCAAAGACTCTCATCCACTTAACACTACAGAAATCGGAGATAAGCCCCAGTTCAGCGGACCATTTTGGCTCTTAAAGGATTAAGCTAAAAGAGGAAACATTGTTGTGGAAACTAAAGCTTTCCCCTTTAGCCGCGCGAGAAACAAAAACCTTAAAAACAATTTTTTCTGCTCTAAAACAGATTTTCCCTTAAGTCAAAAACATTTTGGTTTTTGGACAGAAATAAAAACATTTTGTTTCTGTTAATTTAACAGTACGAGGAAAGAATAAAAATCAATGATTCTGCAACAATGTTTCCTAGCTTCTCCAGGCCTTAATGCTTTTACTTACGTTTGCTAAAAACCAGCCTGAAAGTAGACCTGTACCATGATGGCCAATCACAATCTTTGTTAATTTCCCAAGTGGCTTTGCTTTAATCTTGAATGAATCTTTACTACAAAGACAATAGAAACATTAAAAAAAAGTATTTATATTTTCAAGCAAAACTATAACAAAGTGAAAATCTTATTTTTTACATAGCTAGTAACAGTTACGTTAATCAGTATAAAGATTTTTATTAGTGTTAGATTATAAAAAACAAAAACTACTGCCTTAGCCGAACATGCTCATCTTAACAACTATAGTATCAGATGGAACGATTTGCAAATAAGCGACACATGATTCTGGGTCCAAACGGAAATGCACCGAAGCGCTGATAATCACGAATTGCCAATATGTCCTTTTTAATAGAGATTGTAGGAGGACTATACCTCTAGTTTATACAAACGTCATCCTTAAACTATATAGTTAATATACATTATTATTAAATTTTCAACCTCGATTATTGCGTTTCTAGCGTTCTGATTGGTTCACTCAATCTCGGTTATCAGCTCATATACCGAATGAACATATGTGAGAACTAACAAAAAAGTCTTTATTTAGTTAAAATACAAAAGTAAAAGTGATTTAACATTTAGATAGCTACCATTTTGTTTCTCAATTTATTAAGAGTTTTTTGCTATTTTTAAATATCGAAAAGTCTGGAGGCTCATAAAATTTAATAAAACAATTATTCCATTCGCGCTTGTTGAATATGAGATGATTGTAGCCAACTCGGCGCTACGCACCTGGCTGGCTATTTACCATCTCATATCCAACGCGCGCTCTTGGAATAATTGTTAAATATTCACGGATTGTATATTCACCATTTATATTCACCTACTGTATTTCATTAATTACTTTTGATTGCAGCTGAGTTTATTTTTATATTTGATTATACGTAGTTAGATATAATATGTTCTTCTTCAGTTTTCTATAATCACTATATCATTGTTACACCTCAAACATTTCAAACATGCATTGTTTAATACTAACACTCATGTATTATTCTTTTCATATCGCACTTCAACAATAACAATCTTATTCATACACTCAAAAGCTGTACTCCTTTATTTAGTTTAAATACAAAAGTAAAAGTGATCTAACATTTAAACAGCTACCATTTTATTTACTAATAGGCCAGTTCCGAGTTCCCTTGTGTCTCTGTTTCAATGCAAGTCCATGTGCAAAGCTATCCTCATGAAAATGACTTCGATTTCCATAAGAATGAAAATGAATGTAGAGCTCATTTTCATATGAATGCCTTAGCAATTACCTAAGCTGGGTTTTTTTTCGCTCATTTTTACCCGTTCCACATTACAGTTACGTCAGTAATCTTAGGGCTTAAAGATTGGTTCGTTATCACACATCAGATTGTGAAATCATATTAATCTAGTGGCCTTTTTTGGAAAGTTAAAAATTGTTTTAGATGAGGTGGAAAGGATTGGCCCCTGGTTTCGTGTCCATGGATTGAAAATATGTAAAAAACATATATAATTATATCTATACTAATTTAAGTATGTTAATGGGAAAAATTATTTTATCATTGGTAGGATCCCAACTTAAAAAGTTTCTGAGGCAATTCGCAAATGTAAGGCTTCCAAGATAGATTACTGCTGCATTTCTACTAACAGTCAATTTTTTAACAGTTAACAGCTTAACAATTTTAATGCATAGCATTAACATTAGCATTGTCACTGTCACTGTCACTGTTACTTTCATTTTCATTGTCATTGTCATTGTCATTATCATCGTCATTGTCATTGTCATCGTCCTCGTCCTCGTCGTCCTCGTCGTCGTCATCGTCATTGTCATTGTCATCGTCGTTATCATCGTTATTTTCCCTGTTATTATCATCTTTATTGTCATTATCATCGCCATCGTCTTTGCTATTATCATCGTTATTGTCATTATCATCGTTATTGTTATTGTTATTATCATCGTCCTTGTCATTGTCATTGTCATCATCGCCATCGTCATTGTCATTGTTTTTATCATCGTTATTGTCATTATTATTATCATCGTCATTGTCATTGACATCACCACCCTCATTGTCATTGTCGTTGTCATGGTCATTATTATCGTCATTGTCATTGTTATTAACATCGTCCTTGTCATTGTCATAGTTATTATCATTGCCATCGTCATTGCTATTGTCATCGCCATTGTCATTATCATTGTCATCGTCATTGTAATTATCATCGTCATTGTCACTATCATCGCCATCGTCATTGTTATTGTAATCATCGCCATCGTCAATGTCATTGTCATTATCATCGTCATTGTCTTTATCATCGTCATTGTCATTATCATCGTCATTGTCATCGTCATTATCATCGCCATTGTCACCACCATTGTCTTCGTCATTATCATCATTATTGTCATTATCACCGTCATTGTCATTGTCATTGTTATCGCAATCGTCATTGTCATTGTCATTATCATTGTCATTGTCATTGCCATCGTCATTATCATCGTCATTGTCATTGTCATTGCCGTTGTCACTGTCAATGTCATTTTCACTGCCATTGTCACCGTCACTGATATTTTCACAGTCATTGTCGTTGTCATAAGGGTTTTTAAGCAATTTCTTCATCAAAAAGGTTGATCTAAAACCAGTGCAACAGAACTATGAACGATCAATAGCTTTGATCCACAGATCGTGACTTGCTATCATTAGATAAACTTTTGACATACTTTCCTTGTTCAAATAGGTTTTTGAATCCAAATTTTCCTTTAGTAAGTTTAGTACTCTGGGTGCTGCCTTTCTCTCCAAAAATTTGAATGAAGACATCTTCATCCGTCCCGGCAAATGGTACGTTACCAGTCTTTGTTGTTACTTTGTAAGCTTTCTCTGGTTCAGGAGCTGAAAACAACAAAACAAATTAGCATACTTAACACTTTGCATGATAAACTAATTTGTTTGATTGAGCATCAATGTAGTAATGATATTATTTTAATGCATAAAATAATGATAATAATAATAAAAACAATAATAAATAATGATAATTATGCAAAATCCGAAACGTAACTATAAGTCTAGACTTCGCCGCCTCAAACTGTTGCTTTTACGGATCTTCTTTTTCTCTTCCGCTGTTTTAAAGGTGAAATCCCTATCAATATCTTTCAGTTTGTAAACTTTTCTACATCTTCAACTCGTCGTGGCTCTTCTGGTCTTGACCTCCGTCTTTTATCAGCCTATACTTCCACTTTTCGTGAATCCTTTTTTGTGCGTATCTGCCCCGTTTGGAACTCCCTTCCCATCGATATCCGTTCCTCCTGTTCTACATCTGCTTTTATGCTTCGCCTTAAGCGGCTCTTTATTTATCGTCTTGACAGTACACTTGATGTGGAAAATATCCGTTAGTGGCGTATAATTAGCCCCCCTTATGTCGTCGCTCTAATCTGCTCTCTCCTTGCACTTGCTAACCTTTGGTGGCGTGCCTGTGTTTTTTGCTTTACTATAGTTCAATTTTAGTTTACGTGTGAGTTTTGTATAGTTATAGCATTTCTTTAGTTTTAGTTAATGCTCTTTTTTATCTGTAGTGTTTCGCTAAACCATAAATTTCTGCCATTACTGCTCTGACCATTGGAATAAGATCCTTGTAAGGGACCTCGAGTTCTATTATTTTTACTCCGTGGTATCTCAGATGAGTGGGAAATAGCTTGGGCATATAAGTGATGATTTCAGAAGAAATTCATTTTTCTTCCTTCTTTCATTCGTTTATTGGGCGCTTACTGCTCTACCTTTTAGTCCAGGTCTCTCTCTTCTCACAACACAAGAAATGAACCTTGTGAGTCAAGCTGGCGCTGCAAGGAATTGTGGGATACACAAAAAAATAAAACCAATTTTATGACTGGGCTTACCACAGGTCGCCCACTTGTTGAGATAAATAGAAAATGATTATTAAGACTGTGTTAGTGTTAGTGGGGGGGAGATATATAGTGAACACTCAGTGAAATATTTACGGTGCTGATTTACAGTTAATGATCTTTCTCTAAAAAACAGGAACAAAAGCTAGGAAGTCAGTTTGTCTCAGTTATAAAAGTTAAAATTGAAGTCTCAAGTGTTTTGAATTTCTTTGAGCATGATACATAATGAAACTGCATTATATTAAGTCTGTAGTAAGATGATTCATATTAACCAATCGGAAAGATGATTCATATTAACCGATCGGAAAGCATAAAATTTTTCAAAACTATAGGAAACAATTATTGCTTTTTCTTATTTCACATATTTCTCTTGAAAGGAACACTAATGCAAAGCAGCTTAGATAGAAAACTATATAAGATTTGCCAACAAAAGTCCAATGAATATCTTCCCAGTGGAGCTGATTTTGATTTTCGAAGTAGTAGCTGGACAGGGCCAATCACGCACACCCGTTCCCAGGGCCTCTATTTTTCTAGAGAGGAGAAAGACTTGGGAACGAAGTTTTTATGAATGCTGTCGCTATTGTCATTTCGTTAGTATTATTTAAAACAAAAATATAATCCTACTTCTCAAACGTCAATCATTATTTTTGGTTACTAGCCGAATATTTCAAAGGGACCCAACGGGCCGATTTCTCTTAATCACTTCTAAGTAAAAAAAGGAACATAATAAAGCATTTATTATTAATATAATGAGCTGCGACCGCGCCACATAGCCAACATGGACTAATTAACAATTAGACCTCGAGGACGAATGGACTACGAGTAATAGTCCATGAGGCCGTAGGCCGAAGGGACTATTCAAAGTCGTAATCCATGAGGCCGAGAGGTCTAATTGTTTTAGTATCACCTAACTAGTTGGACAGAAAAA
>JAOBRB020092436.1:0-14119 GCA_027575285.2 Zoanthus pulchellus
CGAAGGACGTGTACACGATGGAATGCTCGTTTCCGTGTACCGCTGGTCATTATACTTTTAAAAGGCTCACATATACAAACGTACTGCTAAAATCCCTCATTGAAAGGAATGTGAAAGAAAGCTGGCTTGTACCACAGGCAGCCCAACTCCGTCAAGATCAGTTACTTAACTTAACAATGCGCGAAAACGAAAATGGTTGGTAAAGCTGAGGTGGGCTGAGGTTTCCCCAACCCCTACCCCCTCAGCACTAAATAAAGCTTTTTAATGTGTCCCAACTTACACACTTTGCTACCTATGCTAATGGCAGACTGTGCGGAAAAGGTACTAAAATGATATTTTGAACATCAATCTTCAGTTCGTCTTAAACACATTTTACAGGTAAAAAAAAAACATAAATGGAATTTCTAGTGTTGTTTATTAGCTGTAACCCTTCTGTGGTTGGTTTTGGCAAACTGCCGTCGTGTTTATATTTATATTGTCAAACATGTTTATTGTTTTCTGTGCTTCCAGAAGTTTCAGGACTCCGCCTACCCTTCAAGAAAAATACCTCAACAAAAAAAGGATCTTTATTATTTTAAAAATTATTGCCGATAAAAACGGTGCAAGGCATGATTTTAATTTATAAAACTAACCATCAAAATAGTCTTGATCTCAATCTACCTGTATTGGAGAAGTGAAGCAACACCGATTCATATGATAAGGAAATGATGAAACGCAACAATGTTCGAAAAGGATACTACATTTGAGAGTGTTATTTTTTGTCTTTTTATTTAAATCATCTTGCTCAATTGATTTTCAAATCAATTCTTATAAAACACAAGCTTTACTGAGACTCGTTCGCATTAAACATTCTGAATAACCGATTCATGATAATGAATAAATAAAATTCACCATTCATTTATCAAATATAGTTATTAGCCTTGTTGTTGGGTTGCTTGTTTTGATTTAATATTTGTGTAAACTTTCAGTGGAGTTAGTGCTTTGAAAGGTGAATTTTTTCTGACTTCTGTTCACAGTCACCATTTTCTATCTGGTCATTACCAAACAAATTTGAGTTTCAGGTTTATTAATATACATGCGGTTTCTAAAAAGATAATACAGCAACAAAATATTCAATATTGATGGGAGTGGGTAACCCTCTTCAGCTCTTGAATAAACAAAGATATGAAAGTTTTCGGTTGCTTAAGACTTCTGAAAACTTGTCAAGCAAACAGAAAGATAAAAACGTTTAGTATATAGTTGAATTTTCTCTAAGCAAATATCATAGTTACAAATTAGATTCGCAAAAAAACTGGGGGCATCATCACTAACGAGTCAATTAATATTCTTTTCAGAGGAATCCTCAATATGTCACAGGAAATGTATTTTTCCTTTTGGTATCATATTTTCCGATGAAGGTTGTTTGACAAAGGACTTTCTTTTATAGTTTATGATAAGGTCTGATTTTTGTTACCCACAGGGCTCTGTTACAAATGCATTTGGCCAATAGAATTCGTGGTTTAATGACTTCAGAATTGTATCATTTTTTGGCTTTGCACTGATTCGCAAATGAATGAGTTTCTGACCTTTCCGCTCATGAGTTTCTTTGTTTTTGTTTCATCAGTGTGTCTTCCAATTTGGGCGTTTGTCCTTGATTTGAGATGAACATACAAAGAAGAACTTTATTAAACTATATTTTTGGCCGAATGCATTTCTATTTCTTGAAATGCACTCGGTAGAAGTTGGGAAGCGAAAAGAGAAAAATGAAGAAAATATAAAGTTATCAAAAACTTTTTCATTGCTGATAGACTGCAAAACAGTCTCTTCCTTCGCCCGAAGATCGAGAATCATATGAGAAACTGGGAAGAGGAAATGGATGCGCGAATGAGAGTCAAAAAGGAATTGGCTCCATTCTAGTCCCCAGAGCCCAACGTTTTTCTTAGCCGGCGGAGCCTTCGCATGTTTTGTCGTGCGAAGGCTCCGCCGGCTAAGAAAAATGTTGGGCTCTGGGGACGAGAATGAATTGGCTCCCGTTCGCGCGTCTTTTCCTCTTCCCAGTTTCCCAAATGATTCTCGATCTCCCGGCGAAGGAAGAGACCGTTTTGCAGTCTAATTGGCTGATGAAATATTCATGTTTGCATAAAACGAAAAGTGACAAAAGAATTTTTCTTGAGGTTTTATCGTTGTACATAGTTCTATGTGCCACGAGTCACCTGGAGGACCGGTAACATTTACTAGTTCTGCTTAATTACACTGGAGCCTAACACGGGTTCTCAGTCTTGTGGTAACTACCTTGCCTTTGACGGTTAGCCTTGCATATGCATTAATGGTAAAGCGCGGTCATACAGTACGAGTGTACTGTCTCAACGAAGGTTACCCGTGGTGAAGCTTAAAAAATAATCGACAAAGAAATTTTTGTAAGCATGTTTTTTTTAATTAAAGCTAAATCCTTTCGAGCCTAGTGGCATATGGGCCCGTCGCTTATCTCCGGTTTCTGTAGTGTTAAGCGGATGAGAGTCTTTGACTCCCCCTGGACGGGACACTAATCCATCGCAGGTTAGCTCCCAGCAGACGCTGGTACTCATTTACCTACCGCGGGAGGATGGAAAGCTGAGTTGGCTTAAGCGGAAAAGAAAGTCACACAAATATTCGAATTTCGGAAAAGTGCCGGGGATCGAACTCGGGACCTTGTGGTAGGAAAGCAGAGACCTTACCAACTGCGCCAACCACGTCCGCCTAATTAAATACGTTTACAATTTGTCCATCACTTCACAAAAAAACAAAAAAAATTACAAAAAGACTGAAAAGAGAAAGAAATTAAGGAGTCCAGCTATTACTTGCAATAAATGAATAGAAATGATGATCTGTTTGTTCTGCTAATTATTCACGTTAGAAATAAACTTATTTTAAATGAAGTTAAGTTTAAATGAACTTTTTTTTAAGCATGTTCGACATAAAAACGTTCATCATGTTCATTAGAAATCTTAGAAATTACGCACCAAAACAAGATAGCGGCAACTTCAGAGGAGAAATGTAATGAGTAATCTGCGCATAAAAACTAAGAAGTGTACGAAAGCCAGTCATGTCGACTCTTGGCGCTTTGACAGCCAGTGCAAAAACTATTTTCAGATGCAAACTACCTGAGCCGGCTTGATCTTTTTGTTTTGAAAGCTTGCCGGGTTGCCTGTGGTTATTTACAAGTGCAGCTTGCTATGCAAGCAAAATGAGCGTCGTCGATCACATTTTTGCTCCAAATCAGCGCCATTTTAAATGACATGTGTTATTATTTATTTGTTTCAGAAGTTTCGTTTTTGTTTGGTTTGATGCGGCAGCTATGCAATAATAAGATTATTTAGATATCTGAACAGTTATAATTAACTGCTGAAAAAAATAACAAAACAGTAACTGTTCGTCAGGACCCAGTTGTTTAAGAGCTGGTTAAGTGTAACTCTGGGTCAAGGAAGTCAATGCAAGCGAGATTGGAGGCAGTAGAAATGTGGTTTCTAAGACGTATGTGCAAGATCAAATGGATGGAAAGCAGAGGCTGACAGAGCTCTTATAAGTACAATACATGAAAGACAACAAGGTTTTTTTGGGCACGTCATGCGGAAAGATGGATTAGAGAGGTTGGTTATTTTAGGAAAGGTACTGACCTGGGAAAAAAACTGGTAGACCTAGGAGAGGGTTTATGGATTTTATGTTGCATATTGAGGCGTTTCGCAAATCACAGGACAGGCTCTTTTGTCGCCAACGTCGCACTATTATTATTTATTACATTATTTTAACATTTACACTTGACATAATACTTTTATAACTAATTAATTATCCAGAAAATAAACACATCAAAACGTACGCTTGTCAATGCATGACTACGCGTCGATACTGTTGATACCCCTAAATCGGTTTTCTTGCAATCAATACCGGGGAAAGCCCGTTCTTACGAAGGTCCATGAACATGACTGAGAATTTGATCCAAAAAGCTGCCAAGTGATTAAAAAAAAACATTTTTAGAGCATCGGGCGTCCTCTTAGTAACAAGAATTTTCACATGGTTTACCTCGTGAATTTAAAAACATCTCAAGAATGTTTTCAGCTTCAAATCGTAAAAAACTCATAACCTCAGCTCTAAAATTACACGTTCATATATAAAAAGAGTGTATCACGCAAGTACACCAACATGTCCAACATGGCGCGCTCTATAAAGGGCTCTGTCACTGCTCTGTGAATTTGCGCAAACTCCTTTTTCGAATATCTCAAGAATAGGAAAACGTGCAGACCTCACGCTTGGAGAAGTGTCTTTTTTATTTATCTCCTATAGCATCACAATTTCTTGACTATATCGAATGAAAAGTTTTTCATTTATGACATTTATGTTTTCGTTGCGTGATATTTGACATTAGACCAAAGGTAATCGGTAAATTCGTTCGACGCATGCTAAGATTTACGTTTAAACTGGGCCTACCAAACTTATTACCAAATGCATGCACTCCCTTAGCTTACAAAGGCTTCGTTCCTTTCTGTTGACACAACATCTGAATTAATTTTTTTCCCCGTAATTTTTGTATCCTTCGTTGAAAAAGAGCTACGCAATCAATAACAATGATAATTTCCGTCTCGTATAGTTTCCCACGATTAACTTCTCTGAACTCAGCCATTGCTTCCACTTATCTAAAGAATGCTGCGCAACAGAGGTCAAGTTACTTGTCAGATTACTTATTTATTTTAACATGAAAACAGCTTCGAATTTAATAGCTTTAGAATATTGAAGATTTACTAAACAATGTTGGACTGTAATTTATTACAAATTAAACACAATGGTTCGTGCTTGTCATAAATGATCACTGATTAATTAAGTTTACACACTAAATTTAGGTCGGAGAAAGATAAAAAAAGAAACCACAACACCGCAAATAATTTCATTTCACCGAACACCGCGAGTGGCGTAGGCTCGGTATCCAGCCGCTGTTCGGGGATGAGCCCGCGCACACCCCGAAAGATCCGTGGGCGCGTGAGGTTGAACATTGTTTATCTCGACCAATCAGAAAACCGCCTGCCCAGATCTGGCAGGCGGAATAATTACATAAATTATTATGATTAATGACCCGAACAGCGGCTGGATACCGCGTGGCGTAAAAAACGCAAACCGAAGAGTTTAAGATCACTGGAACACCGCAAACTGAGATTTTATTCACCCCATCACCGCATAAAAAAACATCAACACCGCAATACCGCAAATTCCCATGTCCCCCTCAGTATTGAAAGTTTTAGCTACAAATGAAATATCCTAACAACAGAACAAGTATACTGTAGCTGCTATCCAAGTTTCAACGAGCGAAACAAAATATTCTTAAATAGAACTTTTTTTATTGAAAGTTTAATTAATCTTGTTCGGCTCAAACATTAGGTTACAAATTAAACGAATTCCTTTTCCTAAGTTATATACTGACTTTTCTTATGACTTGTTACCCTAAAATAACAATAATCCTATAGGTTATAGCTAATTGGATGGACGTGGTTGGCGCAGGGTCACAAGGTCCCAAGTTCGATTCCGGCACTTTGCCAAGATTTGAATATTTGTGTGGCCTTTATTCCGCCTAAGCCATCTCAGATTTCCATCCTCCCGGAGTTGGTAAATGAGTACCAGCGTCTGCTGGGAGCTAACCTTTGATAGATTAGTGTCCCGTCCAGGGGGAATCAAAGACTGATCCGCTTAACACTACAGAAACCGGCGATAAGCGATAAGAGAAGCGATAAGAGATAAGATAAAAGATAAGATTTATAGATAAGCGCCGGCTCCATGGGCCACTAGGCTCGAAAGAATTCAACTTCGCTTATAGCTAATTGAGCGTCGTGACGTAGTTGCGACGTCAGTGAATGAGCCAGTGTGCAAGGTTGCATGTTTCTCAGCTGTTTGTAGCAACAGATGATGTCAGCTATATAGCTACGTTGTCATTGTGCTGTGTAAGAAGATGACCACAAGCCATTGTCATTCCCCTGAGAGTCTTCGCTTGCCGACCGCTGGTGACTCTGGGACAAACAGACTACAAACAAGAAGAATGAGGATGCGCATGACTAATAACCACAGGTTACCCAAGTTGACACGGATTGAGCTATAGATGCCACACAGGGTAATCAAGACGACAGCCAATTTGGAAAAAAAACAGACGGCTGAAATTATAAAGAAGTGTTGCTAACAGTTCTCGCAATGGAAATCGTTCAGCTTCCCAAAGAGCTGAAAAGTAAAAAAACAAAAGTACTAATAACTACAGTTAAAACAAAAATGTTAAAAAACCCCGAAAGTAACAGTTTGCTGAATCGAAATATACGCATGCATGAACTGCGAAGACTATGATGACAACTGGCTCTAAAAGTCAAAAGCAAAACAACTCGATCGTCGATCGTAGGATTGGCTCAGTTTGAAAAAGAACGCGTGCAACAGTTATTACGTCATAAAAAATTACCGCAGTTTCACGTTAAATGAGTTCACACGTGCAAAGTGTCTTTGGCGAATTTTGCGCCAAATCAGTGTGCTTGCTTAATTTGGCAAAGTTTTTTGTCAGTGCAAACGGTTTTCTTTGGCTAACTGGTTAATTTGACAATTTTCATTTAGATTTGAAATGCATTAGTTACCGACTGCAGACATTATCTTTGTTATGTAACTTGCACGGACAGATTAAGGCGGGCTTTTTTACGACAACATTGTTCTTGACTTTTTGGTGACTTCAGCCTCAAACTGTTCTTGATTTTGCTCTGCACCTAATTTCTAGAAGCTCGAAATGAAAAAAAAACATGATTTAAACAATCAAAGTATTGCAAAACAATGCGTAAGATGCGGCTCACATTTTGTAATAATTGTGAAACAACGTGAGACTTCTCTTGTTTAGTGCAACGTGTTTATACGTTAAACACTTTCACAGATACTTAATTGGTGCCTCCAGTCTTGTTCTTGAATTTTGGCCAAATTGAGTCTCTTCTTTTTTATAAAGTTGATCTTATAAAAAAGGGTGCATGGCAAAGTTTTTGTGGCAAACAAAGGCTGGCTTGCTTGCAAGTATTTCAGTAATTAACTTTGCAAAGCTTGACCGAGTTCCACATTTACATGGGTAATATAGATTCTCTTCATCGAAGAAACTTTGCAAGCATAAACCGCGCTTTACGCTAAATCTGCTTCGCACCCTCCGGCGTCCGGTTGACTGCTTGTCAATAACGAGGGGCAAGTGAGTCAATTTTGATATTACACATACTTCAGTGAAAACAGGTCAATTAGTGGTAAAACCGGATGTCAGTATATTGGCAAGTAGCGCATGTTAGGCAGCCGTTATAATGTGCCATTTATAATTTCCGGACTGTGCGAGGGTCCACTTGAGCTTGTTTTGACACACACAATCTAACAAATAAACGTTGTTATTATTAATATTATTATTATTAATGAAATTTGTGCTCGTTGTCATTACAGAATACCTCGTAAGTTTTGTTATTAGTTTCAGTTTAAAAACTATTAAAAACTGCGCGATTATTTTCAAAGAATGATGAATGCAATTACCAATGAAAGCAAGGTATTCTGTAGGAAAGTCTGAAGCTGCACACAACTTTGGAACTGATACGCTCTGGCATTTCAAATCATCAGTAAAAACATCTTTCAGTAATTCGTGAATAACCACCTGCCAAATCCATTCTAAGACTGCGACATCACTTTAAAAGTCAGAAAGAAAGAATTTCCGGCTTTTTGTTACGTAAACTGATATATTTTCTTTTTAATATTATAACTGCGTAAAAATTTGCATTTTTCATTTGGTTTAAGGCAATTTTCCTTTGTTCATTTGTTGACCGTTTGCCGAAAAAATGACCTTATTCAAGTGATCATCATTAACAGCCAACTGCTCTTCCGTGATGAAACAGAAAAAGTTGTTTTATCAACACAGTAAAAAATAAACGTAGTAGTTTATCACTATAAAGTAAATATACAAGGCCATTAAAAATCTGTAGGTTGTTATCATTTATAAAAACTTTGATTTTGAAGACCAGATTTACTCATGATCATTGAATTCAATGGATATACTCAAAAAGATGCCCCCTAAGACAATTTTTAAAGTAATTTGATTTTGTTACATCGATCTGGTAGATTTAGGGGTAAAGCCCACTACCAATGTGGCCATAGTGCCCTATATCGTGGCTTCAAGTTAGCTACGAGCACATTTGTGCTATCTACACGTGATGTTTATCTTCATCGCAACATCCCATAAGCATTATGCTTTTTTACAACCTTTTATTTTTCGAATTGAGTTTTGTAGGGAAACCACTTCAGTTTGTAGTAATTGTTACAAGTTGTTTTTGAATTTGAGTTCGTACTTTCGATTTAATTATCCATGTTGTTCTTGACTTTATCCAGTTCAATAAACGAAAAAAATCCTTAACATTCTCATAGATGAAAACAAAACGTAAATTGATTCTGGTATACATTTTCTAGAAATTCTATGAAATCGCTCTTTTGACAGTCTTCAGCACTCGTGGCTTAGTTCAATGTACCCACAGTACCCTTCGGTCTCGGACAGTATTGTAAAAAAATTTTTTAAAAAACCTAAATTAAAAAATCTTTTTTCTGATAATAAAGACTGTATATTGTTTATTGGAAAAAGGCAGGATATTCTTTTTTCTTGACCAACTTTAATCTGAAAATATTGTCACCAATTTTCTTAGTTTTGATAATATCAGTGACATTGAAATTCCATTGCATTTTTAAAATGGGGGTTCTAAGACGGAAGAGTAAAAATGTCATGATATATCTGTTTATTGCTTCGCCATTTGAGATTTTACTGGGTGCAATTGCATTTCATGTAATTAATATAGCAATTATTATCTTCAAAAATAGAGTGCAAAATCTGTAATGTGGAAAATATTATGAGAGCCTTTGATTATGTACCTGAAATAAAATATACCGAAACTAGTAACTTTTTGCCGAAGAAAGCCATTTATAATAAAAAAGAATTGTCAAAAAAAATGTGATAAATGTGTAAACTTTACTCCGTATAAAAAATGCAAGAGCGGATCCAGGGGGAGGGTTGGGGGGGGGTCGCGACTCCGCCCGGCCCCTGTCATTCCTGGGGTAAATAATCAAATTAAATTTTCCAAAAAGATTAAAGTATTTCTCTCCTGATGGAGGGACGATTTCAATCTTTATTTTATTTCTTACGTTAATGATGTAGTTGAATTTTCTTCGTATAATTTAGTTGTTCATAACGGTTTATTTGGCGTCAGTG
Organism: Zoanthus pulchellus; assembly: GCA_027575285.2. Lineage (NCBI taxonomy): Eukaryota > Metazoa > Cnidaria > Anthozoa > Zoantharia > Zoanthidae > Zoanthus > Zoanthus pulchellus. Next base: position 9,236 of record JAOBRB020092436.1, read on the forward strand.
TGGTAAAAATGTGACCGCGCGGGATTCCTTTGCCCACAAAATTTTCCCCTGAGACCCCCCTTTCAAAAAAACCGCTGGATCCGCCCTTGAAGTGAGAATACTTACTGAAGAGTCAGGCGTTAGTCACTGGTTCCCGGAGTGAAGGGACTCGGAGGAAGGACTAACGTCCGAAATGTCTGAAGTATTCTTTTCTTTTTGTACGATGCATGTAAAGTTTAAAAGTTTGTCACAAATGCCTCTTCAGAAACTCCCACGCAGGTCACACTGGATCGTGCCTGCTACTGCTAGCTGTTATCTCAAAAAAACACTTGGGGGAAGGCAGCTGTTCTCAATTTACACAGACACATTGATTTGTCTCGAAATTTCCGAAATCAAAAGAAAATAAAAGAAACTTTGCTCGCGTAAAAAAGTCCATTATAGTATTTAGCACCCCAACAGCTCTTCCTTTGATTCCTGTAAAATTTTAAATATTCGTTATCGTGAAATAAATCAACAAAACCGGATAAAAGCCATGTTGAATGAGAAGCTTCGTACACTTTTTGCCATTGTGGACCAAAATATTTTGTTTCATGAAGGTTAAAAGCTTTTATATAAAAAACCACTGGTCATGAACCAATCCATCGCAACGTGACTTCGCTTGCGTTATCTGTGAACATCACAACACTTCGATTCGTGCGCTCGTAGTAGTCGACATCACTCTAACTTTAAGGTTGGAAGCTAGTTTAGTCTAGTTTCTATATAAAATTATAACCTCATCTTTCTAGCTCTAGAATGTATCTTTTTTATTCAGTTAGTTCCGGCAGATTTTATGAATTGTTTTACATTGTGTAAAATACAGTATTTTTGATACTGAACATTACAAAATATTGGCTCTCGCGCGATATCCAATTTAATTCATTAATTACTCTTTAATTATTTCCCAATAAAACTTTAGAGTGAGCATACTAAAGGCCGAAAAATTAATCCAAAATAATATCGACAACTAACAAATAATCTCTGACATTTATTGCTGTCATAAAACTGATCAGCTGATTATCTGCCTTGCCAACTAAAAGCTCAGTTCTGGAATGCTTTGAGTCATTCGTTTAAGGTTTTGGTTTTGAAATAACAGGGGAAATGAGTTGAGATTGTTTAACAGACAAAAAAATCCCAATGCCTAATGAAATAATACTTAATTTGATATTCTGAAGTTAATATTTTCAAAACATCCTCTCAATAAATCAAAGAAAAAACCCATTATATAGAATTTGATGTTGAATTTCAATGAGCGAAGTGAGCTGTTGTTATTAGCGTATCAAATTCATAGACAATTCTGTTTTTCAAAGATAACCAACTTACCAAGGTCAGATGGTCATAAATTGAGGCATTTTATTGGTTTCCCTGGGCATTAAACCCGTCAACACATCCTATATTTTGGTCTGAATAATTTATTTTTAGGCTGAATAGCTAAAGGAAATCAAAACAAAGAACGAAATGTTTTCAAACTGACATTCAGCGATAATTCACCCACGTTGGTAGCAATAATGCAATATATCATACTGACTGAGTATACAGAGCTTTGTAATGTACCTTATCAGTCACAGTAAAAACATCAGCCATTTCATTTGATTTAATGAGACGGTTAAATTATTGTGAATCCGTTTGTGTGAAATTCTTTAAAAATTTCCGGCGATTTTCGGTAATTAATTTCTGGGCACGCGTTGTCCTTGTGCATTTTGTTTGCATTTCGTTTAGTGGCCGGGTAATATGAAATTCATCAACTTTTCCAAAGTTGTTCGCAAAATTTTTGTTATTTTTTCCCTTTCTCTTGATTGCGTTTTTCACAGTTTTCAAAGGAACGAGTATCCGGAACAAGCGGTAGTTTCCGATCCTTGTAGAAAATTAATCCTAAATGAATCGAGTTTCAACACGTTTTTTTTACTGATTTCTATCAAAGCATGGCTAGGATAGATTTAAATAAGATTTTCTCTGACAAATCCTTATTGAAACAACTTACCAGATCCAACTCTATGCTAAGATTTAGTATTCAAGCGAAAAGTTTTCATCCTTAGGCTTAGTTCATAACTTTAGATATACAGTACTGGGAGCACCATGTTAAGATTAAAATGCTGTAGCTACTATAATAAAATGCGAAAGAAAAAACAGTTTCAGTCTTTGCAGAAGGGATGCAAGTTCATGCGCGCAGTGTAATCAGATTAAAAGCGATGATCAGTCGAGTCATGTTGTTTAGTCTCCTGACTAAATATAAGCGCCTTTTATGCCCTCGGGTCGTGAGTGACATAACAATTGCAGCGCGCTCAAATGAATATTGATTGTTTGAAAAATTGTATTGATTCTCGCGTATTTAAAAGCAAAAATTTCTATAAAACCACCAAAAAAACAATGAACAATAGATAAACAATATAAAATCCTTGCCATCATAGTCTTCCAACTAGAACTGTTTTATTCGCTTTGCTCATTTTTTGCGGTTTGGATTGAGAGAGTGAAGGTTCGCGCCAAATTCCGGTTGGGCGTGCGGCTCTTCACTAAATCCAGCCTCGATATCAGGACCATCATAACAAATATTGTAAAACGTGATCGTCGATCAAGAACAAGAACCATTCAAGCGTGGCCCGGGTTTTCGGTTTTTGGTACAAGAATGGCTTTGTTTTGTCAAATGTTATGTATCTGTGCCCTTTACGTTCCGTTATTTGTTGAGGGAGGCCGTCCTTTTCACATTCCAAGGACTCTTTTCTCTCCTGCGTTGGAAAACGCGCATCTTCCACAGTTCGCACGCGAAATTCGTGCGGCTGAGAACGACGTCTTCCAGCACAATGAAGATGCTAACTCCGAAGAAGATGAGTTCACTCACTACAGAAGAAAGCGCCGTGACATTCCAGATACGCCAACCACATCTCACGTGAGTGACTTTTCACCTTTTAAAGCGTAAAATTTTAAAACATTAATGTTTTGGACGAAAGCAATGCCTTTAATTTTTACTTTCATACATTTTGGTGACGTGCCATGCTAATGTTTTGGTGGCCCTCATCCGTTACGGTTAAATATTTGACTATAAGGAAACCCCACGAGCACTAAAAGTTATCTTCTTTCCTTTTTAAGATCAATCTGAACGTCTCATCCCGCACTTTGTACATGTACTGGACACCCAGCTCCGTTTTGAAGAACAACATTCTGTTGTTGGTGAAGTCTTCCAAAGGCAACAGCGTTTACCAGTCAACTAATTTCGGACAAAGTTGGAGCAGCATCAATAACATGCTTAAGATCAATTCAACAGCATTTGCCTTGATTGACCATATTTACATTAGTCAGGCAGATCCGCACTTCGTAAGTTGACTTCCTTCATCTTGTACCGCTATACGTTGTATTGGCCTTTAACCATGTGTCCTTTCATTGACATTGTTTTACGGTTTTACATATCTTCTCTTTCGTTAAAAGCTTGTGATAACACACCTGCTGGTTCATGTGTGGTTTTGTGTTTTGTTTGTGTTTTTTTTCGGTTTGCAACAGGATAAGTTAGATCAAAGGCTGCGTTTTATTTTGTATGCGTCAAGATATGAAACATTAAAACTATCATATTTTGTAAGTCAATTCGTGTCTGACCATAACTTTGTTTGATTGTATAATTCTGTATGCAATGAAAGACAATCTGTATAGTCGAGTCACAATAATTTTACAAAATTTTTCCTGTCGTAAAATGAAAGAGAAAGAGTGTATATTTCAAAAAGCAGAAGAAGAGTTGTTTTAAAAAAGTACACCACTTAAAACGAATTAATTTGGGAGTGGAAGGTTTATGAAAAGAATTTGGATCAGTCATTCAGTTTCACATTTTTGAAAATATGTGCAGTCATTTCAATTTGTTCTGGAAGGCACAAATAAAACTTTGAAATAGAAAGGATGACTGCATGCTTGCGTTTTCTTGTGTTCAGAAACATCGTATTGTGGTGCCATTGTGTCGAGATAAAATGTCTGCAACCAATCTTTCACCTTCTGTTCACAATGTGATTGTAACAATGCATGGTGACTCACTCATGTCCTTCAAATTTTAATTTCACCGCAAATATATTAGCATATAGAACTGTTGTTTTAAGATAACCGGAAAACCTCAAAGCACTAGAACTTATGTTTTTCTTGATGCTAAGAAAACACTGGAAAGTACACATGCATGTAATTCTAAACCATCATTGTGCAAAAGCTACATTGCAATATTATTATGATTTCTGCTCATCTTCTGAAAATAGTTGCTGATTGATTATTTTATGTTGATTATTTTAGATGAATAACTTTTTTTCTAACTAAATTATTTCATATTCGATCATGCTAATATGAAGTTAGATAATTATATTATTATCATAATTTATATTACATAAACTGATTTGTAAATAGAGGATATTACACGGTGGTACGAAGATATGAATTTTATTTTCGAGTGGCAAAACAATATGTTACGAACGAGCACAGCGAGTGAGTAATGTATTGTTTTTGTCACGAGAAAATAAAATTCATATCTTTAAGCCGCCGCGTAATGTTCTTTTTATTATATGGAGAAAAGTGTGAACGCGACGCGAGAAACCAATTCAACAAAAACAAAAGGCGGGAATTGTGATGTCATTGAACGATATGACACTTACAAAAGGTGACATACGGAAAATACGCTACTCGGGTCCCGGATGAAGGGGCGTATGGAATCTACAAGTGGTTTAGTTCCCAGTAAAACACTCTTCTTCATATAATAAATATATTTTATTAGACAGTTTAGTATGTAGTATGGCTGGATATTTTTACTAGTCAAGATTGTAGTATTTTGACAAGCCCGAAGGGCGAGTCAAAATACACAGGACGAGTAAAAATATTAGCCATACTACATACTAAACTGTCTAATAAGTG
>JAOBRB020092543.1:0-14119 GCA_027575285.2 Zoanthus pulchellus
TTTATTCTTTAGCTAGAAATACGTTTATTTCAAGAATAAACTACAAATATCTTTGTTAAATTGCTGGAAAATAATGCCTCAAAAGTTTTTGCGTTCCGCCATTTTTTTTCAAGTTTTGAAAAACACGTCCAAAACGTCCTGTACTTTGTATATACTCGCAACATAGTGTCCTCAAAGGGTCTTAATAAGACCTTTTCTCGGGAAAAGGGTCTTATTAAGACCCTTTCTCGCTGAAAGTATCTTAATAAGACCCTGACTTTTTGGGGGCGGATTTGAAAAAAACAGGCGGATTGGGATTGAACAACGTTTTTAGTTTCGTTGAAGCTTGGCTTCAAGAGAAAACATGCATGAAGTATGCAAAACATACGACGTAGGTTTAGTTCATTTGTTGTTGAAATTGAGGGGGTTAATTTGACCCATGCAGTGGCAGTGGAGCATCTTGAAATGTGGGTTCCTGCAACCCTAGTCCAATTTTCGCAAGTGCCCTTTATGTAGGTCATTTGCAGAGGAAAATCTCTTTGTAATGTCAGTAAGGTTGTGTGTATCGATAAATGATTTATGGCAGTGCATAGGCATATCTATTTCCAAGGTAGCTCAATTTTTACAGTTCGTGAAGCTGATTTATTGACCCAATCTACCTAAAGATACTCATATTTTATTGTGCAGACTATACTGCTTTAGCAAAAGTTTTGGTATCGAAATGTCAAATTTCAGCTTGGGGGGCTCCAGCTATCCCTGCTTCGCTGCCTATGCCTTGTATAAGGCTGTACCCAGTGAAGTACTGAAGTACTGCATGTTTTATTATTTCTTTGTTTGGGTAGTTCATGGATTTCTTGTGAAGGTTGTTGTCAGAAGTGAAAATTTCAACCTTAGCAATTTTACCAAAACATGTCAGTTTCTATAAATGCAGTATTTATCAAACTTGCTTTTCCATCTATTTGGACAGATGGTTTAAATGTTAACTGGGGTATGTAATTTTGCATGTTTAAACAGCAATGAAATGTAACAATGATCCTGTAGTACTTAAATTGCTGACTGGACTTGGCATTGGCTTTGATTGTGCAAGCAAAGTAAGTACTTCAGGTACTCCACTAACACAATTTAATTTAATTTATTAAATTTCATTTTAATTAATGGAGAGGAGGGGAGTCTGGGAGCTAGGTTCATGTTTTATTCCCACAGAAATAATCCTCCCCCCATTCTTTAAAGTGCACCCCCAACTAATCATTTACTTTTTATACATTGGAAAATTGTATTACTTCTTCTGGGATATAACCCTTAGAATTATTGGTTGTTTATTTGATCAAAAAATTGCCTTTTAACCAAAATTTTATGTCCAGGAATACTCTTCAGACTCTTGTCTCAGTTGGTAAAATATATCAGTGAAAGACCTGTCAAACTGTTACTTTAACATTAGATAGAAATAATAATGCTTTTTATTTTAGATGTCATGGTTTCAATAGTTTGGGATTGAATTTATAAAAATGTTCAAACAGCTGGCAATGTAGGTGTTGCTTATTGGCCGCCCTGCATTTAATTCATTTATAAAAAAAGCTAGTGACTCTTTCTATAGCACATCTTTGAAAATATAGTGGTCTTAATGTACATTAATACTTAGTTCTTTTAACAACAAATTATGGTGTATTGGTTTATAGTACATTAATTACTCATTAGCAGTTTGTTTGCATTAGCAAATATAGCAGACATTACAACAAATGTTGTAGTCACTGACTAGATTTTTTGTTTATAATATTGAATTTTCACTTAAGATTTATGATTTATGGATGTTTTAAACTGTAGAATAATTCTTACATCTAATTTAAGCACAGTACCACATGCATAACAGAAACAGCTAGAAATGAAATTTTATCTGACATTTAAATTATAGAGTGAAATTCAAACTATGCTGAACTTGGGTGTTCCATCTTCGAAGATTGTTTATGCTAATCCTTGCAAGCAGGCCTCGCATATCAGATTTGCTGCACAACACAATGTTGCTTTGACTACCTTTGATAATGAGATGGAGCTTCACAAGATGAAAAAACTCTACCCTGCTGCTAAGTGAGTGAAGTGTATATCACTTGAACTTTCAATAAATATTTTGGCAAGTCCACTTGCAAGTAAGTTAGGCACTGTAAAATAAGATTAACCCTTTCAATCCCACTTTTGTTGTTGAATTCTCCCAACTTCTTCCTATACTTTCTATTGAACAAGTTTGAGAGAATATAACTGTTAATCATCTGTAGTTTGCTTTGCTTGATCAACTCTCAGTTTCTCATTAACAAATGTTCTATTTTGTATGTGTTATGTTAGGAGAAGTTGGGTGTTGATAACTGACTGGGACTGAAAGGGTTAATACTTTATGTAATATCAATTGTAAAGGAAGTGGCTGCCCACTCTTCCTAGTCAGAAGCTAATGTTTAATTGCTCCATGGCTCAGATTTTGGCGTGAAAGTCAAATTTACTGAGGGAAGAAAACCAGAGTACCTAGAGAAAAACCCTCTGAGTCAGATTGAGATCGACAAAGCTTGGCCCATATGCTGTGCCCAGGAATTGATCCTGGTCATTGAGGTGGGAACTACAATCAATGACAGGCTACTCCAACCTGACCCCCCTGTTCATAGGTTGTGCAATTGTTGAAATTATGTTATGGAGACAAATTTATTTTGAAGCTGTCCATGCTATAAAAATAATTTAACAATTCTGCAACATAAAAAATAAATTAATAATCTCGCCAAAAGAATTAAATTTACCCAAACAAATTATTTGTTCATCATGGAAGAAGGTTTTTCACAGCATCTTGTTTGAGACAAATGATCGTATTAAAATTGTCATGTGAATAATCATAATAATGATGATAATACTTTGTTTTACGTCAGTTGCAAAGTAAATGATTGCCTATCCTTCCAGTTAGAGGCTAATGTGTAATTGCTTGACTAATTGACAAATATAATTATGTGAATCAAATTTGTCTGAATTATATTTGAAATATGAACTGAGCCCTTAAAATGTTGTTCAAGTCTTGTTTAGTCTTAGTTCTTTTTGTAAACATCTCCTTTTCTAAATTTTACTTTTCCTGTAAATGTTAAATAAGTAAATGATTCAACACTTTTGGTTTGGCACTGCTAGCTCTTTCTGCTCTTAAAGCTTAAAAACTTATTAAACCTTTAACTCCCAGTTGAATTATTAAGTTCTCCTAACTTAAGTCCATACTTTTCATTGAACAAGTTTGAGAGAATTTCACTTTTAATCATCAGTAGTTTGCTTTGTTCGATCAATTCACATTTTCTCATTACCAAATGTTTTATTTTGAATTTGTAATGTATGGAGAAATTGAGTGTTGACAACTGATTGGGAGTCAAAGGGTAAGACAATTAACAACCACTGGACCCAGTGTAATTCACCATTTCCCTACAAGTTTAGCATATTGGATGAATTACAAGTTTTAGACCTATGTTTTTCTTTTGTGATTACTTTTATTGTTTACATAACTATAAACACCAGTCTATGTGATTACAAACTCAGTGGCTCTTATTAATAAGTTCATGCTCTTGTCATTTTTTAGTACTTCATTGCTAAATTTGAGTTCTCATTTTAGACTTCTGCTGCGTATTCGTACTGATGATTCCAAATCTCTTTGTCAGGTAATTATTGCATTAGTAAAACCTCAGTAAGAATAATCATTATATATAGCAATTTTGACTTGTCAGGGATTGTTTTTTGTAATTACAATATTTTATTTACAGGCCTTGACATTCCGACCTGTGGGGTTGTCAATGCCACTTGATTTGGTTGGCTGGTGACTAATTTCTCACTTGTGGTAGCCAGTCTGGATGCCACAATTTCAAGTTATTTGGTGATGGCAACCAAATCTAAACATTTAGATGCCTGCTGGCACCAAGGTTTTTCTTCTAAAGTCGAGCCCTAATTTACCACTGACTTTAACTCTGTTAATTTTGCAGCTTGGAATTAAGTTTGGTGCTCCATTAAAACAATGCCGCCACTTGTTGAAAGTTGCTCATGATTTGGGTTTGAATGTTGTTGGTGTAAGGTATGTGTCATTGCTTGTTTGGAATGTTGTAAGGTGCTAATTAAAGATTGGTTAAAGTTTATTATTTTTTGCTATGTTTTGTGCAAAACAAGCAAAATTCTTCCAAACTGCTTCTAGCAAAATGCATCAGAGGTAGATGGGAGCATCTTATATCACTTAGTCATTTTATATTTTAGGGCTTGAATAAGAAACAGTGATGATAATGATGTTGATGGCTGTGATGAAAATTACTTGCCCTCACTTAACTGTCTGTCAGATGGTTGTGATTAATTATGAAGCTGAGCCAGTCTTGTAACTCATTGTCATCAGCTTCTGTTTGACATACACTGCTGGTTGAAGTATGTTCTTTATAGAACAGAAAATTCAAATAACAATTATAACACATTCTGCATTCATTCATTTTTATTTAGTAATAGAAATTAATCACTAGAGCTACCAATATTCTTTTTTTGCATTATTATATAGAACAGAAAATTCACATAAAAATAATTACGTACGATATTTTCTGTATTCATTAAATTACATTTTCCAATGCTCCCTTAAATGCCTTCATCCAAGACTATTAGATAGTTTTTATGTGGAAGTCAAAATGACTGAAAGCTTACAAGTGTACTAAAAATATAAAAGATGTTTATGTATTTCATAATTGCATTTACATCTCATTGTTTTGGTATTAAAGTAGTGAAACATTGCCAGTATGTAGCACTAGAAACATGCATATACCTTGACACTTCCCATCTCAGTAAAAATTATACCTACTATTTACCTCTTTAAGGTTAAGCTTTAAAATCAACTAATAACTTTACACTTTACTAAAACAGTTTCCATGTTGGAAGTGGTTGCTATGATGTGTCAGCTTATGCAACAGCTGTTCTTGCAGTCCGCAGTGTTTTTGACTTGGCTGTAAGTATCAAATTCTTTAAAGTTAAATCTGCACAGTTGACGAATTGCATATCCATGTTGTTTCTCTTCAACCAGCAAATTGCAGTGTTTTTGCATTCACTAATTATGGTTGTTTGGGCCGAGTTTAAAACTTGAATGAGGAGGACCTTGGTTCCAATCTTTGACTCGAGTAATGAATGAATTTGTCTTAAGTTTGGTAATCCATGGCTTTGTAAATAGCCAACTGAAATTGAAGGGTCTGGTGCAAAAACGATGTAAGTGACTGTAACAAAAGCTTAATTCTCCCAAGGGTTTTAAAGAAATAACAGGGAAAATGTAGGAAGAAACAAGATCTTAATCAGAAGCCACTTGTATCATTTTTTCAATAGATCCTTCAATAGATATCTGAACAGACATAGCTATAATGCTGCTGAAAAAAAAAAGGCAAAACAGTTACAGTTCATCAGCAGGATGCCCAAATTGTGTGCAATTCTACAAATGGTTTTGACTCCATTAATTGCTTATCTTGTAGCAAAGTGGTAGACTAGTGGCAGATAATTATTAGTGACCAATAATCTCATTGTTAATTTTGTAACAATTTTGTAAAGTTTGCTTGATACTTCTCTGATGACTGTCTAATTAGACGGCGTGAATGCTCAGACAAAAATTCAAATTTAACAAATGGTGAAGTAGACAAAGAATTAATAATACCATAAAAATGGTTTGGCTTTTTTGTTTAAAAAAACAAATGTGTTTGTTAATATTCCCCCAGAGTTGATGTAAAAATCAGGGATAATTCTCCAAAAACAGAACTATATTGCACCCTGGCAAGTTTAGAAAAAATATTTAGGCTAATGATTGTATACAATCATAAATGATATGTAATGATAAAGTAGAAGTTAATTTTTAATTTGCATGGAACCACAGGAGCAGATTGGCTTCAAGTGTTACTTGCTAGACATTGGTGGAGGGTTTCCTGGGGCACCAAATGCCACAATCACTTTTGAAGAGGTATTGTTTTTTGTTCTTTGATGCAAAGTTGTTTATATTGGTTCCATTATGTTTTCTTCACTCCAACAGTTATCAGGGTTTTTTTTTTTTTTTTTCGTTTTTAAATGGTGTGTAAATATTGTTGAAATGTTTCCTCCTAAGGAATTTTGTTACAAAGGTTAAAGAAGAGCGAGAAAAGATCTAGACTAAGGAATGGAGAGGAGAAAAATTGAAAGAATAGTCAAGCAGATATGAAAAAATAAAAAGATTTGACATTTGAAACACAACTTGCTAATTATTATGGGTGACAAAAAATGTCTTTCCAAATACGGTTCTAGAAACTCATTACTTGTGGTACTGAGAGCTATTCATCATAACTGTCCTCGTCGTGCTATCGGGCACATAAGGCCTCAGCAACTGTTCTCCAACACTGTCAATGACAAGTATCTTGCCCCATGTCCAAGGTGTCTCAGACCAGCTTAGACGAACGCTGAGAGCATGCAACGTTGGGACCCAAAAAATCCCTGGCAACAGTATTCAAAAAACGAAAGGACCATCTGGAAGAAAAATGGATCTCTGGGATTGTTTACAAGGTCAAGTGTCATGCTTGCCAGTTTGTCTATGTGGGCAAAGTAAACACAGCTGGAACTCGTGTGCTACGGGATACAATCCAGCGTGCATGGCTGGCCGAGAACCTGCCATTAGTAGTCATGCGCACACCACCATGCATGATATAAATCCGTGCTATGCCACTATTCTGTAGAGGCACAAGGGCAACTACGATAGATGGCTTTTCTGGATTCACTTCACTCTACTATGGATAAAAACTGCATTAATGAATATAAACCCTTCCCAAACTAAAATTATTCAAAAATTGACCTTAGTTTGTTTACTTTTGCCAGCCGCACGTATACAATTTCAGTGTGACTGTAGTTTTTATTCCAGTTCCTTTGTATTCTTCTTTCTTTGTTTGTTCACTTAATTTGTATTTCGTGGTTTTTTACTCTATAATTTATTTTAGCTCCTTTGGTTTCTCAGTTCTATTGAATTATTTTGTATTGTTGTTTACTTCATCTGCATTTTGCAGTTTTACTCTATTATATTTTAGCTCCTTTGTTTTCTCAGTTCCATTGAATTCTTTTGTATTATTGTTTACTTCATCTGCATTTTGCAGTTTTACTCTATTATATTTTAGCTCCTTTGTTTTCTCGGTTCCATTGAATTCTTTTGTATTGTTGTTTACTTCATCTGCATTTCGCAGTTTTACCCTATTATATTTTAGCTCCTTTGTTATTTTTTCTTGGGTCCCTTGTGGCATTTTTTAGTATATTTAAATATTTCAACGTTTTACTCCCACTACTTGATGAAGACTGCAGATTTGGTCGAAAATTTGTATTTAGTTTTTTTAAACAGATCAAATTTCTAGAGTTTTTAAAATGATTTTAACTGACTGCCCTATGTACCTTTGTCTGTTTAGGTTTGCAGTGTTCTTAGGCCTCTCCTGGATGAGCACTTTCCAGCCAGTTCAGGTGTGCGAATCATTGCTGAACCTGGCCGTTATTACAGTGCCTCAGCATTCACCCTGTCTGTCAATGTGTATGCTAAACGTGCAGTGCTCAAGAGTCAGCTAAAAGAAGGCCATCAGAACAAACTGGTCCACCCAACAGATGGCGAAGAGTTGGTAAGAAGACTTGTCCTCTCATTTTACCCTTTGAGTAGTACATTCAGTATCTACCAGTACTCCATTTCAATTCCAATTTTGATCTGGCAGCCTGATTTACCCCAATTTGGCAGCAATATTGTCAATTCCCACTCTCCATCTTGCTCAATTCATTGCATCTCCTTCAAACAAACACTCTTGCTGCCCTTCTCATTTTGATTTTCTGTCTTCCTCGGTCATCTTTGCCCTCCTCTTTCCTTTCACTTCATCCTCCAACACTTTTGTCAAAACATGCCCATCATAACTCCTTAGCAAATACTTGTACCATCTCACTCCATTCACTTATTCTATCAGAACCACTGCTTCCTTCAATCTCAGCATTTGCATTGGATCCTGTTTTCACTATGGTTTTTCTCGTTATGTAGGGGTACATGTATTATGTCAATGATGGTGTTTATGGCTCGTTTAACTGCCTTGTTTTTGACCATGCCACTGTGGAGCCACGTGTTCTAGAGAAAAATAGTGGAAAGATTTTCTCATCCAGTATCTGGGGCCCAAGTTGTGACTCTATGGACTGCATCACCAAATGTGCTTCCTTGCCAGAGGTCAGTTTATATTTAATAATAATAATAAAAACTATTTAGGTGTCAAGTCCTTCTAGCCGGCCAAAGGCCTACTAATTGGGAACACCATCTTTACCACTCTAAGGTGAACGGAGACCTTTCTTATTACATCACACAAACACACACACAGAGATAATTGTAATCCCCGAGAGCCAACGGTTTAACGTCCTTATCTGAGAAGCCACGAAAGTCTAACCATTTGCCGATGTTAGAGCAAAGGCAATGCTTTCTCCTCAATTATTTTAAGACCCTGAGTGTTGTCCTGCCAGGAATTGAACCCGAGCCTCCCGCACGATACATTAGCACCTTACCAATTGGGCTAACCAGGCAACGGTTTCTTTTGTTAGTGCACCTGCCTTAGTATGTTTACGACCATATAAGGGTTTGCTAAAGGGTTTTTTAACATCCCATTGTTTTCCCTTGATTTTAGCAGTTGTGGTACCCCACCGCTAAGAGTATTACCCTGCTTTTAGCACTGTTCTTGTGAAAAATTTTGTGGAGAACGCTGCATAAAATTAATATCACTGTTGTCAAATCAATTTCATCTTCACATTATTTGTTTAGTTTTTGTTTTCATTCTGCCTTTGAATGAATGGGAAGTAATTGTGATCACTCTTAATGGTGAGGTCATACTAAAGAGTGCTGAAAGTGTTTGTATGAGTGATGGAGTGATGGTAATGATAGTGGAAATGTTTGTAATGATTATAACTGATTTTCGAGTATAGTAATGGCTGTGATGAAAGTTACTTGCCCTCACTTAACTGCCTGTCAACAGGTTGTTGTGATTAGTTGAACTAACCTGAGCCATTCTTGTATGGTTGGTGCAGCTGCTACGATTTCTGCCTTCAAAACACAAGCTCCCAAATTAAATTCCCAGCTATACCAAGATTTGTGGCTCCTCCTTTTGTACCAAAGGTTATACCTGCTTTCCACACTTCCAATGTCAAGCAAAGAGTACTGGCATCTGCTGGAGCTAACCTTAATCTCATCCAGGGGGAGTGAAAATTTTGCATCCATTTAAAACCATAAACCAGAGGCCATCTTTAGATTCCAGAGGCCATCTTTAGATTCCAAGGCCATCTTTAGATTCCATAAGCCACAGTGTTGGGAAAAGGAAAATGATTTTTATAAAAAAAAATTATACAGTGTCTCTTCTGGAGTTTATTGTATGTTTTAGATGTTTTTAATCCTAAGAAAACTTGCTGATAACACATTTTTGTGTTGCAGATTGATGTTGGTGACTGGCTGTATTTTGAGAACATGGGTGCCTATACTCATTCTGCTGCCTCCACTTTTAATGGCTTCAAGAAACCGATCAAGTATTATATTGTTGCACAACACATGTTGTAAGTGCATTATCATTTTATATTTAAAGATTTTAATCACCAAACTAATCTTCAAAAAACCCGAAGGTTTTACTATATCTGGTTGGTTGAGATATAATTTTTTTGTAAATATGATTTTACGGCATTTGGGTCATTTGGTAATGCCATTGGAATTTGAACATCTTTGAGCCCGCCACAAACTGGTGAACTTGCAGTGCGCACTTGTTATTCGTAACAAGTTGGATCAATTAAATTTCCTAGTGTGCGGGAAACTTTTACGGTGTTCTTGTCACTTGTAGCAGGTAAACCAAATATCAAACATGTGAAAAAAATGAGTGACAAAAAATCCTCGTGTGCGGTGAGCAAAAGCAAGTAGTTCAGCTTTATGAAAAGAAAATAGTTCGCATGCGAGTTATTAACTTAAAACATGTCAAATTTGCTGTATGAAGACTATTTCTCGTGTAATGATGAAAAATTTCTGTTTTTTTTTTCACGACAAGAGAAGGCGTTTAATGGCAACCCAACGCCAGTTGTAGAAGATAGTGGCGTTCAAAAATGTTATCGCAAGATGTTTTAGAATTTTTAAAAACATTTAAAATAGAGCTTGATCTTGAAAAAAGTCGATCATAAATTTTAGACTTGACAGGAAATTATTTTAAGTTCACGATTATGATCCTGTATGAATGTTGTTTGTTAATGCATGCACGCTTCGTACTATATTCTTATCATATTTTAACTTGCTTTTTCTGGCCACACACAAGAGTTTTTTGTCATTCATGACAAAAAATATCAATTATGTTTGATATTTGGTTTATCTGTCACCAAAAACAAGAACACCATAAAACTTCCCCGCACACTAGGAAATTTTGTCAATCCAATGTGTTACGTATAACAAGTGCGCGCTGCAAGTTCGCCCGTGCGCGGCGGGCTTTAGTCTCTAAAAGAAAAAAAAGGAAGTCAATTATGCATGGATGTGCTTCAAATTTAATCTAGTACAATGTACAAATGTTAAACGTTATTCCAACGTAGCATCTAGCAGCTGTTTTAGTGTTACAAAGGAAGGTTTCCTATCTGCAAGATAAAATCAGCAGATATAGGTAAAATTATATTTATACTTTGGGTCTTTTAAAAGTCTAAGAGGTCAAAAACTTCTAAAGTTGAAACCTGTAGAAACACTGTTCGGATTTGTGCAAATCTGTTTAACTTGTGTTTTTAAACGCCAAATTTCAGAAAGTAAGGTGCTCAGAAGTAAGTTTTTATAATGCGCATGCTTGGTTGTAAAGCTGTTTGTGTTTTTATCGTAAATTTTCCTCCCCTAATAACTCTTGGGTTCGCTTTTATGTTTATTTTGATTTTACTCTTTCGAAATTAGTTCTCACATGTACATTTCTCTCATACGCACTACTCTTTCTTATACATGTCTATTTTTGTACAGTAATTGAATTTTGTTCAATTTTACAGTCAGTCGGTCTCCGACATTTTCCACGAAAATCGCTCGTTTTATCCAGTTAGAGGGGGTGAGAATTCTAGCACCCTTCAAACTCACTTGTCTTTTTATTTTGTCTTCAGCCCTCTTGTCAAGCAAGTGTACCCAGAGTATGGATTGGAAAAGAAGATACACTGTCACTACCAGGTTGAGGACTACAAGTATACTGCCGGAGCCGAATGTATGAGTGGCATCAGTATGGCAACCTAGGTGCCTTTCCTTTAAAGAGTTACATTTCATCTCATAAACTGGTTAAGTAGTATTGTCGCTAAAAATGCCGCAGCTATTTTGAAACATATTGTGTTTAATATATGAGTTTTTGGCACCCAATCCGAAACTTTATGATTAAGATTTCAAATTACTACAAAGATGAAAAAGATATTTTATGGTATTACACTACGTATACGAAGAAGTGAAATGGTTTAAATTTTTGTTCTTTCTTCACTATAACTTTTGAAGGGAAGTTTAAGTTTGTTTCAAATAAACCCAAATATATTACTTATTTTCAACAAATATTTAACCATAACAAAGTATGATGTATTCATTTATTTAATGATTTGTATTGACACTGATTATATAAACTTCCCTAACCATTGAAGTTTTTTCTTTGCCCTTTTTGAGAAAACGTCTCTGTCTTCGTCCTTTTTGACGTTAGAAAAACTGAGCAATCTCTTTGAAAATCTTAAGACCTTCCAATATTTTCAGAGAGATTTCTCTTTGTTTTCTCTCATAAGAATATCGAAGCGTTGCCATTTGATGTATTAATTTCGCGTTTTTGCTCAGCTATTTAATCATTTTTTGATTTTGCTAATATACATGTCAATTAAAAAATTTATTCATTTATAAAAGTAACGAATAAACTGTTGTTGAGGAGAATTATTTGTATTTTCTTGTACTTCGAGTTGTTTTATTTATAGTAAGGCTGGTTTTGAGACGCCTTACTTCACGTGAATCGAATTGAATTTCCCGGAATCAATTTCATGTGTAGCTCAGCGTCTGAATCAATTCGGAACGAGATCGGCCATGCTGTTCTCCCCGCTTACTCAGCCGGGAATATTGCCTTCGATTCAAACATTGATATTCACATAAGATAAATTAAATGCATAAATTATGTATGCTTGCAGCATCCGCCATATATTTGTGTATATGCAGGTAACAAATGCAGATTGATTTCTCAACTTAATTAGTTCGGCTGAATTAACCCGACGTGTCTTCCCAAGTCTTGATTCAATTCGGGTCAAGAGAATTACGGCGTGTAAAGGCTCGTTTTCACTAGCGACTGAGTTGGAGTCGTAAGAATATGGGGCGCTAAACCTGACAAAAGATAACTATCAAATATACGTTCTCTCTCCAAGTATATTCTATAAAGTTCAAATTATATATGGTATTACCACACTATTTATGGCTATTGGTTCAAACATACAGTAATTCTGGTTATTAACTCAAACGTAATTATGGCTATTGGTTCAAACATATTTACGGCTATCGAATCAAACATATTTATGGCTATTGGATGATACCGTGTGACCCTGGGGTTGAGTTTTGGGCGGGAATACATTCAATATGGCGGAAGAAGTTGGATAGTCTTCACATTGCGAGACCAGTAATACCAGTGTTTCTTCAAGAGACTCTCAGTTAGCTTCACTTGACAGCTTGGTATTGCAAATGGTTAACCATCCGCAATTCCGGGACGCCCTGAACACAGCAAAGAGCACCAATAAGAGCAATGGTTCGGTGCATTCGAGTTCAAGCGCTGTTAGTGCAATCCACCATAGTCCAGCCATGCCACATACTCATTCTGCTGCGCGGCGTTTTACTACTCCACAGCAAGAATTTCAAAACCTATTTCGACGGGGAAGCTCTCTACCTTCAAATTTTAACGACGAACAACTTGCGCACCTCATGCACAGCAGAATCGTAGAAATCGTTCCTGTAATCCATACAAAGTGAAGCCGAAAGGAGACAGCACGTGTACTACATCAACGGCCCCGAGAACATTCTGTAGAAAAGTTGTGCTTCTCTCCCCAATTACTTTATCAGTACCTAGAGGAAGCTAGAGCAAAAGTTACGCTACAGCGATTAGCCATTATCAAAAATCCCATAATACTCTTTGTTTGTCCACCCAAACTTTTGCATAAGCATTGTTTCCAGTTTCTCTTGGGATCACTGTAAGTCCCAAGACACAATAAAAACAATGCTTATGGAAGATTTTGGGTGGACAAACAAAGTATTATGGGATTTTTGGTATTGGCAAATTGGGACTGGTTATAGACCTTATAAATGGCGGCTGTTTTAATATCCTTTTGTCTTTATTCAAATTAGCCCTACTAGCCTCGTTCTTGGGTCAAACTTTTAAAAGAATATGTTACTCAAAACGAGGCTAGTAGGGCTAATACAAAAGAATATTGAAATCGCCGCCACTTACGAATAAGGTCTAACAGTTTCAAATTTTATATATCCCGATCCTCATCTCGGGTGTTGGAAAGATTATTAGAAGCTTTTAGTCTTAGACAGACTGAGGCTACTGTATAGGAGAGGGCCAAACAAGGTAAGTTAAGTAAATGTCAGGTTCGATAAAATCAACTCAACTGGATGTTATTCGAGATTATTGTGCCATTTGAAAATAAGATTTCACTTTTATACTGAGATGCTGTTCGCCGTTCAAATTTTGGAGGTATAGAGCTTCCCCTTCAAAATAGGTTTTGAAATTGAGTATCTGTTGAAGAAACACTGATATTACTGGTCTCGCGATATGAAGACCCTCCAACTTCTTCCGCCATAATGAATGTATTTTCCCGCTCAAAATTCAACCCCAGGGCCACACGGTATCATCTAATAGTTGTAAATATGTTTGAACAGTTAGCCGTAAATATGTTTTAACCAATAACAGTAATTATGTTTGAACCAATAATCGTAAATAGTGTTGGTAATACCAATTAGTAAAATCCAACTAGTGGGCTATTATCGATGCTGCGTTCTGATTGGTTGAGCTACTAGTAGGCTATTTGTTATAGCCTACTAGTAGCGAACAATGGCGGCTGAATCGTGTTTTGCTGAAGTTTCGGATGAGTATTTGAGCTCATTATTACATAAATCTCTACC
>JAOBRB020092653.1:0-14117 GCA_027575285.2 Zoanthus pulchellus
ACAAGAGCTGTATTCATGCATGGATATTAGTTTATTTTGAGTGAAAGAATGACGAATTGTGTTTTTAAAATATATTATCTCTCCTTGATTGTACAGTCTTTATCCTTTAATTGAATTAATTGCCTTTGCAGGTAATTATTTGTATGGTGCTACGGTGATAGTGAGTGCAAGTAATAAACAATTTAATGACAATACCTTTTGCTAACTTGTGAGTAGAAGAACGTGAGGGAGTATAGGGGTAAATTGTAGTAGATTATGAAGTTTTCTAATTTGTTTTAAATAAAAACACCTGCAGAATCAAAGTTTCTTTGTAGACAATAAAAGCTTTGTGGTGCGGCAGTCTTGCGCTATTTTTGACATTTACATGTCATTTGCATTTACATCTCATTTACAAACAAACACTTTACAAGAAATCTTTTTGTGTTACAGCGGGGATTGACACAAATTAAGCCAAAGGTCAGGCTTGCTGAAGAAGTCAACCCAGTGTCATTTTCTAGTGATCTTTGAGAACCTTGGAGCAACTTTGAGACATACCTTGAGCAAAACTGAGAATACGCGAGAGAAACTGAACCGAATTTTATCATAAATACTCTTTTCTTTTGACCATCTCAGTTTTATAATTAGTTAATAAGTTAGTGTTCCTGTATGTTTAAATTCAAATTCTGTACCATTAACCGTCACTTCTGAAGATGTATGTAGTCGCATACGAAATGTTAAGTAAAAGTTAATTTCAACTGACTATGCGTATATTCTTAATGTTCGTCACCGCTGTTTGCGTTCGAATTTTATCAATTGCGCTCTTCCTAGAACAACCTTTAAAGGCATGCAAAAAAGTGAAAATGGGTAATAGTTTACAACAATACAGGCATGCAATCTGTTCATTTTGTGACAGAGGAATTTCGGATATGTTTCAAGCGGAAATTCTGGTATACTGTCGCATTTTTGATTTCATTTTAGCGCATAAATATAGGCTACTTGGGGCATCTTATTAATTTCATACGGCAGTGGAAATGAAGATACTTGAAAATTCAACCGTTTACTGAGTGTATTGAAAAACTGTAATTTTTATACGTTTTACATCTATAAAAAATATTGACTGAAAATTGTTATAAAAAGAAATATACACTATTTTTTTCAACTGATTAGAATTAAATAAAATATTTTTAAAACTTTAACATACCGTTAAGATCGCGGTCCGACTTGTTCTAAGAATACCAAACATCGTTTAATGCTTATTTGTAATTCAGCTTTCTATTTTTACTTCTAGCCAGCAAAATATTTGTGTGGTTTGCCGTTTGAGCAAAACTAGGTACAATTCTACCATTTTAAGTGCGCCAAATATTGTGGCCAATTAAAAGGTGTCATAAGCAAAATAGTTGAAATGATCTCAGGGATAAACACATTTATGAGATATCATTTATAAAACTGACTGCCGGTAATCGAGATTTGACGGGCGTCATATTTTAGCTAACCAAACCCGGTAGTAATTTTGAACAGAAGGAGATTATGAACAATTAGTACGTGCGCACACCTTAGGTGATCCCTGTTTCCCATTTTTTTGTTCGTCCTTGCTTGTTCCACGTTCCTAATTTTAGTAACTTACCAATAATTATCTCTTCATCTTGTTTTCTGCGCGAACCACAGAGATGACGTTATATATACAAATTTTTATCAACATCACTTGAGTTTGAAAATCCCAATTCTCGCAAACAAATTGACAGGTTCTAAAATTAATGACTTAATATGTCATTTATTCCATTTTATTACAAAAAACAATTACAGACTCGAAATAACTTTTGAAGTTTTTGTAGAAAGTTACAACTGAATTGGCATTGCATGGCATTTTATGTCAATCCAGTAATATATTGGACATATCCTAAGGCAGGATCGAGAGAACGACTGTAATGTGGTAATATATATAGTGGACGCCTGAGGGCATGAGAAAACGGGGAAGCCAAAAGTAGCTTGGAGGAAGACCGTGGAGATTGAAATGAGTTATAGGGTGGTTGGGTCTGTTGGGACGAGGCGTGGTTTGCAGTAGCTGGGAGAGAAAACTGGAAAGATTCTGTGAAGGCCCTATACATGTGCCTTGGGGCACAAGGAGGACAGCAAAGGTAACCTATAATAAATATGAGCCATACTTTCCAGGTGTTTACATGTTTTTTTATAAGAACAATTTTATATGAACAGCGAGGCTCAAATTGGCCAAAATCTAAGAACAATTTGAGAACAATTTAAGGATGAGGTTGCGAACATCTATGAAAACGTTTTACATAGAGAATTGAATGCAACTCATAAATTAACTTAGCAACACTATACAATACCGCAAAAGAAGTCTTAAGGTGTTTCACAATTATTATAAAATATGAGGCCATAGTTTTGCAATACCTGGATTGTTTCTATTATGCTTTCATTTTTTACATTTGAACTGCTAGTCAGAACTTTAGAACAAGAAATTGCCAAAAAACTAAGAACAATAACTGAATAAGCCTAGGGAAAACTTGCTGATTCTTACAAAAAAGCATTTTTAATTAGTATTGTAAAATAATACGAAACTTGCTTTACTCGGTGTATTCGAGTAAAGATTCATGATTTTGTATTCGGTTAGTGAATTTAAATTTATACTAGTGCAGTCAATACTCCTCTACTGTGTCAAAAAGAATATATTTTTACTTGATTAAACACAGGCAATCCACGGAACATTGTATGCAGCGCCTGGTTCTTCATTAGAATGAATTGTTTTTAATCGCCAATTAAAATGAGTGCAAACTTGAATATCATTGCCTAAAATTCAAATTTGTAACAATCCCGGTTTTTTTATAGAAATTCTCTATGTAGTATGAGGGCAGTGAGTGCACCGCTTGTCTTGAGGATAAACCAATGGTTGTATGAGGCAGTATTGATTCATCTCATGGAATACATCGACAAAATGCCTCATTTTCAATATTTAAAAACTTAATAGACTATTTTTCCTAGACTGAAATAGTTTACCTATGTACAATATGAGACATATTTTCCCTTGCCAAATAGAGAATCTGAAATTTATTTTTTTGACGTTATATTTCTAAAGGTACTTCAATGCCAAGATAAATCTTATCGTGGCACATTACGTAGCCCGAGTAATCCCCTACAGCTGGTGTCTAGTTTCTTTTTAACCTCATGAACAGTAAACTATTAAATATAGGAATTCGCTTTCATTTTAAATACGAACTATTCATAAGCAGCTTGTCTGCGGCTTTTATTTTTCAAGTGTTGTTCCAAAAATGCTTTTTTCATGCACTAAATCAATTTACTCAAAAAATCTTCAAAGTGTTGAATAAGGTGCATTGCAGCACAAGTAGTTTTAAATCTATGTAAAGTTTATTTATTTCTTGAAAATATAGACAAAATAAAAAGGCACTTAAAGGTTTTTTTATAATCCAATCACATCTTCAAATTGTCTATTTGGCAACTGAAATATTTATAAAATTTGCAATATCGTGTTTACAAGCAATTAGCTTTCATATGCTTTTCAGTGTCCTGGAAAGAATTGTGTGACAAAAAAAGTCGAGTAATATTTTCAAGGTTGCGTAAGAATTTATAGAGTGACAAACCATTCGACAGGCAGCCGCAATTGCTCCTTTAATTTGTATGTATTTATAACACACTCACTTAACCATTCAAATACCACCTAAGAAATGTTTTTGTGCATGTCGAACTTAATCTGGTGGTTGGTGGTGCAAAAGCATTAACCTTAAAAAAGGCGCCCTCCTTCACTGAATTTTGAGAAAATTTTAATCATTAATGATAAACCAGGATATTTCTATGAAATCTAAAGATTAAACATTGTGCTGCTTTTGAAGTTTTCTTTGTCTTACAATTTTGAAATATTGGTCAACCTTCTTCAAAATTATAAACTGTTTGTGGTGGAAGGCGAAAGAGACTGCTCATTGCAATGATAGCACGGTATAGCATCGGCAACTTTAAGCTGTATGACGCGACGCTTATTATATTTGTATCATTATGGTATATAATGGCTCATACACCATAGTGGCTAAGCCAATAAAAGGTCTTGAATGACATTATCCAATGATCCAGATTTTATGAATAACTAATAGCTTATAAATCAACTCCTTTCAAAGCAAAATAAAACAAAGGTATCCTGTGGTAAGTCGTGGAGTAACTAACTAATAAGAATTAAGATGCTGTGTCAAGGAATTGTTGTATCTTGACTGATGTTCATTGATAACCACTATTGTATCAACTACATGTGCTAGTTTGCCGAACACCAAATTATAATTTGACATATTGAATGTCTTTCAATGGTAGCCGAATAAGACATTAAGGTAATTCTTAACAACCGTTTAACGAAGCCATGAATGCGTCTGCCGAACTTGAGACAGTCCGGGATATCGATTATAGTTTTCTATTGTTTACGCCTGACA
The DNA here is from genome assembly GCA_027575285.2 of Zoanthus pulchellus. Lineage (NCBI taxonomy): Eukaryota > Metazoa > Cnidaria > Anthozoa > Zoantharia > Zoanthidae > Zoanthus > Zoanthus pulchellus. The sequence goes on from JAOBRB020092653.1 coordinate 4,425, forward strand.
TCCTTTTCCCTAACCATCCCGATAACTCTCCACTATCTAAAGAGCAGTAAAGCTTTTTTCAACAGTTTAACTAGATTAGAAATTAGAACACGCCTTTGAAGGAAGTTTTGTCAATTAATGATTTATATATTGTTGTTTTAAAACAGAAACTGAACAAACTCAAATCCTAGAACGACACTACAACAGAATGATTATTAAAAAGTGTTGTAGTGTTTGTTGCAGAGATATGATGTACATCCAGAGTCTTATTTATAGAATTAAGTAAACAAAAGATATAACTAGGTATAGCCGATGTATTGCCTTAAATCTGAGCCATTCATAAAATAGTAATGTTTAAGATGCCGTAATAATCTTTTTAATACTTGATGACATATGTAGCAAAAGCTTTCCTGTAAACGCTTTTTTCTATAAGAACCAGTATATTTTCCAAAGATCCTTAATATTTTGGTGATTTCAGCGTCAAATTGTTCCTAATTCTGTTCCTATTTCTAGCAGCTCAAATTTAAAAACAGGACAGCGTCTATATGACCGGCAGCCGGTCACGCAACCGTCAAAACACTAAATGGCCGGCAGATCGGTTTTTCTATAAAAATAAAACTCTTACAAGCTAAAAATATCAATATCAACATATCGACATCAAATATTTTTATTAGTTTAAAAAGCTCTCTAAAAATTCAAAAACTGATGTTTCATGTTTGAAGTTTATGCCAGGCACTCCGTGGAAATGGAAATTTCGACACATGGAAATTTTCAAACAACTCAAAAATCAAATAGCCGGCATTGTTAGACACTTCTTTAAAGATATAAAAAATTAAATTTTGACTTTAATTTTTAAAAGCTTTATTTAAAAAAAAAATGGACTGCCGACCATTTATGAGTTATTAATTTGACCGCAATCACTGACCTAAGAAAATTTCCAAGTGTCAAATGATGCCTAGCGTAAACTACAAACTGAATTTCACATGAAACACCTGTTTCTAAATTGGTAGACAGTTCTATAAAAAGATATAAAGCATTTGATGTTAAGTTGAATTTGTAAAAGTTTTATTTTTTAAAAAAAGAATGGACTGCCGGCCATTTAGTGTTTTGAGTTGCGTGATCGGTGGCCGACCATATCCATGCAGACACTTCGTTAAAGGAACGTAATTAATCCAATCAAGGCCATTGTAAATCGATTCGCCTGGAGCTCACTTTTTCAATTGCAAAACAAAAGCAAAAAACGCGATCCGCAAGACTTCTTGTACTTTATATTGTGTTTCTTAGTTAGATTTAAGTTAAGTCTTTGTATAAAATATTTTCAAAGATATTTACAGCATCAGCCCGTGAATTGGTTCTTAATTGTTCTTGAGCTTTTGCCTTTTTTGAACAATTTCTGCCTCGTTGTATTTGGTACAATGTAAGAAATTGTATGAAGTTAATAACTATATTTTGAGTGTTTTAATATACCTTAAACGTTAACTGAGGTTAGCACTCCGATCAATTAGTCCTCAGCTTGTGAAAGCATTTAATTATTTAGCAAAAAGCTCAAGGAATTTCTTATGTCTTCGTAAATCTTGACAACTTTGTTATTTGTCTATTTTTGTTTCGTCATCTCGTTTTGTCCTTTTTTCTCTTTTTATAAAAACATATGATGAGTCGTTCTAGTTAGCCATATTTCATCAATGACTAGTCTTATTTTGAGGAGCTCATTTACTATAAGCCTTTTGGTTTTTCTTGAGCTTCCCTGCCATTGACTAATTCCATAACTTTATCTTCTATAAAACATTAAGGCAAAAAAAATGAATGAATGAATGAATGAGTGAATGAATGAAGCACACACTACGTATTTCAGAGAGACTGCAAAAACACAGAGCGCTGTTAGTACTGCAAATATGTAGCAAGTGTCAAAATTTGAAATTTACTTTGCATACACTCTTTTTTTATAAGAACCTCGAATTTTTCGACTGAGGATGAACGTTCTTAAATATTTTTGGTATATCAGCGTCAAATGTTCTTAAACATGTTCTTAAAACATCTTTATATACTGATTTTAGACAATATATAGAATACATGTACCGTATGCGGTACTTTTCTGTAAACATTGATTTGTACATGTACTTTGTACTTACGTTCTTGCCAGCTGAGAACTGAAATTTGGTAAATGAAAAACCTGTGATGTAAAATTGTCATTTGCAAACTTTAGTCAAGAAGCCAGAGGAATTTTTTCAATAACCCTAAAGTCGCAATAAATTATTTTATCATAAATAGATGTTCTTCACCTTTTCTCAGCCTCAGCATGTTTTTAATATATTTTTAAATTTTTGGCGATTTTAAGCTTCATGAATCATGTCCTAAGGCTGATAAAAAAGTTTCATATAAAAAAGAGCGTACTTCAAAAACCTTTTTTTATATTTAAATAAGTATCAGCTGTGGAGAGGTTTTTAAATATAGTTTGTTAAAAACTTAAAATATATTGTTGGTACATTACCTTCACCGTCATTTGGAGACAAGTTATTGGCATCGTGTTTTTATTCTGGTAAGGATTTCAAACTTAAAGATTACAATGAGATTGAGGACGGAGTTTCTGCGCTTTATATAACTGCAAAATGTATGTTCCAAAAATAAGTTTTCTTTGTTAAACAAACATCTTGTTTGTAATTGATAGCAAACTCGCACTTGTGATAAATGAAGCTATTTGTTTCGAAAAGGGGTATTTAAATTAAAGAAAAAAGTAATTAGAAGATATAATCGTAAAAGTATTTACTCTCACTCCTATGAACTGAATGTAACTGTTTCAATAAAAGCAAAGGAGCGTGTCACAGGAAGTAATTTGAAAGATTCCATCCTTGATAGGACGATCTTAAACCCGCCGTAGCAAAATACACATTCGAAACTATGATTGATTAATTTTTAATATTTACTCACCACGACATTTTTCATCCAACGTGTTAGTTAACCCGCATAAAATGAAGAAGTTTAAGTAATTTGTGAAAAGGGAAAACAATCTTATAAACTTTATAACTGATAAACTACAGAAGTCATAATTATATTTGCATGTATGTTATACACAATAGTTCTCCTCAAACTTATCGTTGCTTAAATGCCTTTAGAATTACGTAGCCGAATGAAGGATAACACCGTTACGTAAATGACTAGGAATGAGAAACTTACAAAGAAAAAATCTAGGATTTCAAAGTGCTAAAGAATTTATAAATGGTACTTTTTCTGCTCTTTCATCCTGGTTTTAACTTTACAGTTTAAGGGACTTAGCAAACTTACTACACATTTTAATCCAAAGTAAGGTCAGGTAACATCTCCTGTATATTTTTATAATGTGTATCAGTCCAAAATTTATAACGTCAATATACCAATATGATGAGCGATTAAAAAGACTTATTTTGTTTAAAGCACTTTACTGAAGGTATTAAACTACAAGTGAAGAACGAAATGCAGTTGCTAAGATAATTGCAATGATTTCGCTAGCTGTAACGTAAAATCACATGAAATTACAATTAAACTACCTTACAAATAAATTTCCCATATTTCAATATTTAGGCTGCTTTAGTCAGCTATCATGCACGTTTTATTGAATATTCTCATTGTTTGTACGTACAGCGTTCTAAACGGAAACTAAACCATAACAATTCAGAGTTCCTGTAAGCAAAACGTGGGCGCGATCTGGGGCCGGAGAATGAAGAGACGCCTACTGAAAGAGGAAAAATTGTTTTTAAAGAATCGTTATAGCAAGTGCAACAGTTTATTTTCCGCATGCAGTACCTTCAAATAGCCTTGGGTACTTCCAAATGTGATCAACTTTGTTCAGTGATGTTTACAGATTTTAACTTCCTTGGTGATAAAGAATTTGTCCTTCCCTTGCGCGAATCGAATTACACAAGCTTCTCTAAGCAACTTAGTAGTGTGCATTCTGCTTTTTTTGAAAATCTTGAAATATGTGTTATACACCTTATCAATGTTTCTGGCAACGCATGCGAATGCAATTACAAAACAACGTTATAAAACCTTTGAACTTTGGCCTTTGAGAGAAGTGAATTTTAATGCATAAGCTTGAAGCCTGCAGCCAATCTAAATGTCGTCCGTTAGCGTGTTTGAATTCTTGCTACATTTCTTTGTAATTTACCGAAACGGTAACACAGACAAATGAAAATAAAACTCAAAACATTTTAGTTATAAAAAATACAAATAAGCCTTTTGTTATTTGGATCTTTGCACGTGACATGTGGCAGGCAAAACAGACAGACAGATGTGACAAATGGAAAAGATACTGAACAGTGAACTGTATTTTTTATTACAATATAGAAGCTGAAATTGGCTAATTTAAAGCATATTTTAAGAATATTGCTGAAACTCCGATTTTAATTTTGTTAAAAATATCATTTTGTAGGTTGGAAAATTACTAATTACATCTACTTTAATTGCACTCAAATCCCCAAAATGAGGAAACCATATTATATACGGCCCTTAGATCACATTTTTTAATCTTAAAAAACTTTCGTCAACAAATGATTTAACAATAATAATATTTTAATAAATACGAATCTAAAACATATTTTTAATATAACAGAAACTTGGGACTGGTATCTGTGACGTTGAAGTACTAAAACTGTCTCCACATGCAGTCGTTGGTATTTTACAAGAAAAAAAACGTAACAAACAAAATCTTAAAACTAAACTCCGATCCATTATTTCTCGTTTTCCTTTAAACCGCAAAAGAAGAAAATATTACTGCAAAGTCCTTTCTCTTGCCGTCATTACACCATAATAATAATAAATAAAGACTTTATTTCAGTGTCAGCCTAAAATCTAGCAGAGGGGATTCCCCACTGCTAATAGGGGACACCTAACTACTCAATTACAACTTAATAAACTACAATTGAAATAAATGTACACATGTATAAAAATATAAAGGTATTCAAACCCTATAAAATCAATTACAAGTATTAAGATCTCAAACCTGCATGGCTAAAATCCCGTAAAACCTTGATTAATAAAACCTGATTCATGATTGCGAATTACATTATACTGGCAGTCATTGCATCCATCTAAAAAGCTATTAAGATTTAGGCTACGTATACTAGTCTTAAACTGCCTAAGACTAGTAGCTGATCTATCCTTACTAGGTAATTTGCTCCATAATTTTGAACCTAGGTATCGAATTGAATGTTTTCCGATATGTAATAATGTAAAATTTGTTCGGATAAAAATCATTCTGCCGTAAATTGTAAGTGTGGCTTTTTTCTTAAAAAAAATATTACAACTAGTCCGAGGATATAATTATGTTTCACCTTAAACATTAAGATACATATGTTGTTTGTTATTTTTGCAAGTTTCCCATAAGAAGATTTGAATTGTACCAATTAACTATCAAGTTAGCACTGTCTTGAAGTTTGGCGACTACGCTAGAGATTTCCTTTCCTTTCACATAGATCTGATGATCGTCCGCATACATTGATATCCCCAAATCTGTATTATACGAAAGATCATTCTGAGATATGTTTCATAATAGCGGTCTTAGCACCGATCCCTGAGCGAATCCTCGTTCCACATTTCTCCATAAGCTGGTTACCCATCCTATGAGCAAATTTCCTAAGCGACTGCAGAAGTAGCTACGTAGTAGATTCAATGTTCTGTTCTGAAAACAATATGCCTCTAATTTACATAGCATATATATATATAAGAGGTGGATATAGACTATCAAATGCTTTCTCTATATATGTTGAGAAGATTTCTACTGGTAGACGATTGTCTCCTGCCAGTTTCCAATCTTCCGCACTAGGGCAATCACTGAATCAGTGATGTTTCACAACTATTATTCTTTCGGTAGGCCGTAAGGCAATCGCCAAGGCGATCATCATACTTTCTTGTTATTTGATTACCTAATAACCGTTCAAATACTATGTTTACACAGGACAGAACAGTTATTGGTCTGTAATTCTCCTTAGTAGCATGCTTATCATCTTTTTTATAGACTGGAGCCCAGTCCCCATTTTTCCAACCACATGGCCATTGCCCCTTTTTGATACACGAGTTATAAAGAGCAGCGAGTGGTAGAGATATTTCCTCATCCTGGCTTTCAGAATTTTAACAGAAATACCGTCAAGGCCGGTAGCTTTATTTACGTCAAGAGATTCCAGCTCTCTTTTCACTTGCACCGGATTTACTTCCTAAAAATAAAAAATCTCGGCACAACCTCTTGATTTGTCCTTTATTAACTGCACACTTGGATGATCATTAAAATCTTTCAAGTTATTGAGTTTCTCATCAGTTCCTCCAATGCCATCGGCAATAGAGGCGAAGTGGTCTGCCAATATTTCTGTTACTTTAATTTGATCTTTCACAACATTTCCTCAGATGTTTAGCTCAATATCCTGATCAGACTTAATGCCTTTGTAACTTAAGAATGGTTTAAAGGTTTTGAAAAAACTCGAGGGTTTGTTTTCAGATCTTCCGATTTTGTCTTCCGATTTACTGTTATTGCTATTAATCTTCTTTGCTTTGTAGCTTGGTTCTATCTCAGCGATCGTAGCGATCGAGATTCATCAAAAAAATTTAATGGAAATCACTTTCAGTGATCCCAGCGATCCCAGCGATCGAGAGTTAAATGTTAACTCAGTGTTAACGCATCATGTTTCAGGCACGATCTTGGCGTCAAAACAGTCTCGTGCTTAAAATATTCTAGAATGCTACTGACATTTTTATTGTGTAGTTTGAAATGGCTTTAGAGTGTGGTTCTGCCGATGTTGCTGGCTTTATGGAGGAAGTGCAAAAGTACGACTGCCTATATAACAAATTTAGCCAAAACTACAAAAATAAATACACAAAGATGAACTGTTGGAGAAAAATAGCCGACAAGTTTGACATGAGTCCGGAAGAGGCGGAAAAAAAATTCAGGCCTTCTCAACGCTCTTTTTCTTTCTCGGCGATCACAGCGATCATATGGAATCACACAATCGCCAGGATCGCTGAACAAATTTTTCAGCGATCCAGGCGATCCAGGCGATCCTAGCGATCCCAGCGATTATATAAACCGGGCTTTAAGGCCGGATAGTAGTTGCCACTTTTCTTAAATAATTCGTGCGTATTTGTCAACAAAACATTAATGAGACTGTGAATTACAATTGTTCCACCTGTTCCACGGTGTTCCACTCTGGTAGGTTTTGAACTGATTTAGACATGTAATACCCTGTTCAGTTTCGAGATCATCAAGAAGCAATTTGCATTCAAGCTTTTCCGTGTCATCAATTATCACAACAGAATTACTTTGAAGACTATCCCAATTACATACATGACTGAGCTCACCGCACAGATTTCTCGGCGGGCGATAAATTCCAATAATTATCATATTATTTGTATCCGCTATTTGATGGGTTTAAGTCTTTCATGATTAGTGAAAATGATACTAAAGCCATAATCCTTCCAACACTTTAAAGTTAACTTTATCCGGCCTTGAAGAAGCCTAAAGACGAAACCGGTTGGCAAAATAAAAGGATTAAGTCTTGAGGATGCACAGAGTAGTTAGTAATCTAGCTCGCTAGCTGGCTTTTAGGCCTAGACACCTCCGTGGCGCGGGAACTGTACAAAATATACATATATATATATATATATAATGGAAAACTATAGCAAAATGCTGTTTAAAAGTGCTCAATGCACTTTGGTGCAGAGCGAAATACAATTTAGAATTTAAAATGACTAGAATGAAACACACATGATTCTCTGTAACTCTGAGTTTCGTGCTTACGCACTCGTCAGACAGATTTAATATATATATATAAATACCGTTTTAAACATAAGTTGGTTTTCCTTTGTTACAAGACTACTTTTAGCACAATAGGGCTAGAGTTTAACAAAGAAAATTTCTTACAGTGATAAAAATCTAGTAAACTAGAACTGATATAAATATACTAGGTTTTGAAAGTTAAACAACAAAGTTTTTGATTGAGTCCTTTATCTATCTGAAAATCGAGTTGTATCTTTTTGTTTTTACTTGTTTAAAGAGACGTAACTCGTTTAGTCAGTGTAATGCCACAAGCGTTACGCTACTAAATCGAAATAATTCTATTTCATTTGGAAGAGAGAAAATAGACGTCTGTCATCTTTTGAAATGTAAAAGAAAGTATAAACTAAAAGTAACTAAAACTTAAAATCACTCTCCACCATGAAGACCATCCAAGCTCTCAAACAGCTGGCAGTTGTAATCTTTAAGGTTGACATACATCTATTTAGAAAGATGGATACCTGATATTAGGAAAAAAACATGCAGTTCCGAATTTATTATCAATTAGTAACGCTATAATAGTCTTTCAACTAGTATTTCAAAAACTTTACATCTGTCATTATCTAAATGAATTAAAGGCCCTTTTTGGAATATTTAATTTCTTTTTATTCCCTTGCATACATACGTTTGTTTTCTTAGTATATAAAAGACTACTCCTGTCATAATACGGATAGAGTTTAACAAACGAAACTTCTTATGATAAAAAACCATTAAACTAGAAATGATACACTAAGTTTTGAAGAATAAACAACAAAGTCCTTTATCTATCTGAAAATCAAGTTCTATTCTTTTTGTTTTTACTCGTTGACGCTTTTGAAGAGACGTAACTCATTTAGTCAGCGTAATTTCACATTCAAGAGGGTGTGAATGGGGTTAACTGATTATTGAGATTAACCTAAAATTTTATCTTTTTACTGAGATTGGAGAAGATATTTAACTGGTTACTGAGAATAAATACTTTAGTGATTATTGAGAATCGCCTAGTTTAATTAGAATCTCCCTTCACAAAATACTGATATAGAACGAATTATTTGTAAACTAAAACAACTACAACTTGTCGCATAGTGGTTTTAAAACAATTTTTCATGGACCCTCGATCTCTTATATAAACCGTTGCCATGCATTTATCACGTGCAAGTATCCGCAGTGAAACGAATTGAGGCAGTTGGCTCCTGTCGAACTTACCGCGCTGTGTCACAATCTTTTGTGATAGTCATGGCGGTTTCTATTATTGGGATCGCCAAAGTACTTATAAGTTTTTTCCGCGAAGGAGGTGAAAGTGCAATCGAAAGGTACCGGATCCGTGCACCGTTAAATACGGCAAAGCAAACAGATGTTCGAAGTTTGAAAAAACATTTAATAGCTTTCCTCGGAATCAAGGAGCACTCCAGAAGGTTAGGTTTGGGCTCCTTTGAGTTGAAGTTGTACCGGTTGTGTAAATTTGGTGACAAAAACAGAAAACTATGCTATAGTTACAACCGAGCAATGATAACTTGAGCTGCATGCCATCCCTTTTTGCTAAAACGGGAGCCAATGAACTGAAAGGTAAGTTTTTAAAAACAAATTTATAGCTTTCGTCCAAAAAATATAACATTTGGCGCATCATGCAACCCGAGATGCTTTCAATCTGAATGACCAAATTCTATTTACAGTAAAACCAAAGCTTGATTGGTAAGCTTGTTTTTACAAGTTAAGGTTTTGTAGTGTTAGTAGTTGTGACTGACAGTGAAGAGCATAATAAACAGACATTACTTGAACTGGATTCGTAAGCTAAAAATGCGACCTTACCACCAGAACTATTACTTACTGTTTGGTAATAAAAATGTAAATTCTACACCGTAAAAAAGTAATACTTACTGACGTTTCGGACGTTAGTCCTTCGTCCCCTTTACTCCGACGAAGGACTAACGTCCGAAACGTCA
>JAOBRB020092977.1:0-23906 GCA_027575285.2 Zoanthus pulchellus
TGTTGTATACCTTTCTCAAATAATAATACGTTCTCAGTTTCCCGCCCGCACTTTCTAAGCTCTGCTTACCCCTAGTTATTAATATACTTACCCTGAAATCTAATCTTTATCAGGTCCAGGGGATGCAAAACGAGTGTCGATGAGATTCCCCCCAACATACCAGCGGCAAGGTGTTCATAACGAAGGTGTTGCAAAAACCCAGAAGACATATTCATTTTTTGTTCTGGTACAGGACGTTCTGATATCGCCTGTCCGTTTGTCATTCTCATAGAGATGGGTAATTTTTGAATGCGAGAGAATTGTTTTCAACATCATTCAAAATCGTACATGTGTATCAGTCTTTTCCGCCATGTTGAAATACTTGTTGCGTCATAACAACAAGTTTAGTTCTCAGGCCTTAACGAACACAGCAGAGCTGTCAACTTACAGTGGGGCCTGGGCTGAAAGCGTACCTAACATTAACACCCCCGCGGCCCTCCCATTTCCTCCCCCTTCCCGCCCATGCAATTCCCACATCTTCCCCACGAGAAAGCTTGGTTCTCGGAATATGTAAAAATAAAATGACTGCTGTTAAGGAATAAAATGAGACTTGATTTGATCGATAGATGCAAATACCTGAGCACTACGAGTCGATAGTCCATGAGGCCATAGACGGCCGAGCAATTGAAACTCCTTTTCAAAGAGGCCGAGAAGTCTTGTAATTCTATTCAGTTATAGACTTTATTTGGGTGGCAAGACCTAGCCGTCCACAGGCCTACTAATTGATGACACCATTCTTGACCACTCTAAGGTGGACGGCACATTAAAATCAACACATACACACAAACACAGATGAATTCCCCGAGAACCTCTATGGTTTAACGTCCTTATCGGAAAAGATCGCGAAAGTCTAAACCGTTTTCAGTTGTTAGAGCAAAGGCAGCACTTTCTTCTCAATCGAACCCGTGCCTCCTGCATGATAGAATAGACTGGCATCTTACCAACTAGGCTGACCAGACGTTGTTTCAGTATAAATCTACAGCTCTGTTAGAAAAAGATATGTACATTAATTTATAGATGAAAACTTCCAATATTATAGCAATTGGGGCCAGTTACTGTCTGATCGGTCATTTTACCTTTTTTATTACAGGCTATCACTCAAACTGAAGCCTCTAGTAGAGTAGCCAATCAGAATGCAGGATGCGTGTTATACCGTTTGCAGGTTTATGCTAAAATGTATTTGGTTGGCTCAGTCAAGAAAATAATTGACACAATTTTATTTTCGATTTGGTTATCAATTTAAAACAACAATTATTATATAAGAAATACCTGCATTACAAACTATTAAGCCTGAGGCAGGGGGGGGGGTACGCAGCTTCCTCTGATTTTGCCGCTTCCGCCGTCACGATGATATACCTCGAGTTGAAAATCTGTCAATCAAAAACGTTTCGTGCCGCTAATGCGTAATAATCTCAAAATTTACTTTCCAGTGAGCTAGCGATCGCCGTATTGAATATATGATATGACGAAAAGGGACGAGAATTCTGTTTTAGAAATTGTCATAGTGTCTAAACAGCGCTATTTAATGCTAGTTATCCTGTTAGGAATGTATTATGGCGATCAATTCGATCCATTGAAGCTTTGGACATGGTATTGAGGGAGTAGATAATTTTTTTTACTTATCGTGGAACGTTACAAAAAATAAAGTCCTTATTTCAAGTACAGTAATAGTCGCCGGACTCAATCTTCAGGTATTGTACAAAGCCTGGGAAGATTGTTGTACTTTGCCTTACGGGAATAAACAAGTTTACGGTGAGCTTTTTGTGTCATACATGTTTGTTGTCGGAGAGCAGCTAGCCATATGTTCTATAATGCATGTATGTGGTCTTCAGACTCCTATCACCGCTTTCTTATGATGTCAAGTTTGAATTGCCCTTAACTTTATTCTTCCTGCTAATATCTATAATCTTTAATTCGACTTGTAAGTGGCAAGATCAACTCAGTCTATAAAATTTTGCAATATCTTTATGAACCTCATGTTTTCAAGCAAAAGCTTAGTTAGTATTTTACTTTTTTACAACGCAAATTCGTGTAAAAAATACTTTTTATAGTTTGACCCGTTCATAAAAACTTCCATTGCAAAAAAAATAGAATCAGACAAAATAAATATATAAGACTTTGTTAAATTCAGTATATTATGCAAATTTAATTGCGAATTATAACTTCCCAGAAATTAAAATCAAGATGCTTTCAGCCCTGAAAGCATTAAATTTTTTTTTAAAATTTCTTGAGGGAGCGTTCTCCCGAACCCCCATCCCTGGGCCCCCCCTTCTCGATCTCCCCTAGAAATTTCACAAGCCCAACATTTCTTCAAGTTCAACCTTGGGATCTCTGCAGCCATGAAAAAAATATCAAGCGTACCGTTCGCAAACTGTCAGTTCTCACAGTTTTAACAGAACGGATGAAGATTAATTTTATGATAGGAAATAGTGTTTGATTTTTTGTAAACTTCTAACTGACAATGACTGTTATATGAAAAATCTTCTCACCATATTGGATTCTTGAATTTGTAATGAGCAGGTATGAGTTGATTAACAGCTCACCAGCTGGGCAGTGATCATAGTGACTCGGGTCCGGGCCCTGCTGCGATCTTCCCCCGGCCTGAGGCGCGGCGTGACATTCTCAATGTCAAAAATGTAGAACTCCGCTCTTTGGATCCTCTCTCCACACGCATTGCCTGTGGTATGTTTTGGCATAAACCAACCAACCTCCCACATGCATGCGGTGGGAGATAGCCTTAAAGCAGTTATTGCTTGTGGCTGAAAATTTATACCGTCCTGATAAGTCCTAACAAGGACGAAACAGCTGTAACTGTTGCTCCAGTTACTTGCTTTGTTGTTACTCGGGTGAAGTTGGTTGTGCGCATGCGTGCAGGTTCTGGCCAAACCGTTGAGCCGGAGTTTGAGCGTTTTTTTGCGAGAACTCGTTCAAAAAGTATAAAGCTGTCAAAAAAATTTGAATTAAGAACAATTATCTTCAAAATTTATCGGTGCTTATAAAAAAAAACCTTTATGTGTCCACAAGTTCAAATCTAATTAAAAAAAAATCAAACTTACTTTTAGCCGAGGTCATTTAAACATTACAACACATATGACAATGACTATAATTTAACAGTCAGCATAGTTAGCGCACAGCAGCAAAAGTATTAAACTTTTTGGTGCGACCCTTACGTATATGAATGCGTTCGTATATTCCACAATTTAAGCATTTTTGTAAAGTATTGACTGAGATAATGTTCAGCGTTTCATCTGTTGAGTTAACCTTTCTAAAATTGTCGAAAATGAACAAAAAACAGCCTATATATATCAAGCTATTTTTGTCAACGACTGTGTTGGTGCAATTAGGACACGGGTTTGACAGAACCTCATTTTTCCCAAAAACGCAACTTAAACAAAAACAAAACAAAACCAATTCTGATTGATCATCAGTGATTTCAGGTTTTGTATTTTCTGCTAGTCAATTCCTGTCACACAATATGCAATTGCAATATGCAATATGCAATATGCAAAACGGTATAAATTAAATAGATTTTGTTTTACTCATTTTAAAAGTTGAACAAGTTACGTTAGCTTATCTTTTAGGAACAGATTACCTAAGCTGAAATTTCAGTGCCTTAAACACATGATGTGTAACGGATCTCATTTATGTATAGCATTACATGCATACAGCTTTTTATTTTCTTTTTTTTTCTTGACAGACCAATCAAAGAATTTTGAAAGGAGTTCGTGCCCCAACATATCAAATCGGTTTAGCCTAACAGCAATGAAGCCTTGTAGGGCATTTTCAGGTACGGCTGTTTTTAAAAAGGTCACACGATGAAATTTCTTATCACGTAAGTACTAAAGTTTTAAAAAAAAATATAAGAAACTGAATAACCTTTGTTAGATAAAAAATCTCCATCAAAACATGTCTTTAAATGTGAAAAAAATGTTGTCCAGTTTCTTAAAAAATTTTAAAATTTTGCTTCTGCGATGTTTTTTATAAACAGAAACAGTTTAAAAAGAATGTGTTGCAGCACGCCCTGACAAGAGAAGACTTAAGTTTCACATATTTTTGTTTTGTGCTCAATCAAAACGTCAGAATTCAAGAGCAGAGGAGAAATGACCGCCAAAACACACAACCAAAGATTTTAAAAAGATTAAAGAATTCCGTCCAAAGAGCCGCGGCAAAGTAACATTACTAACAAAGATTTTTTGGAAATTTTTGTCTCTTTCTTTCTGAAGTGTTCATGTAACTGCCAGCCAAGTCTTGTAAAATATACATATATTTAAATTCCTGACTGTGTGATGCCGGAAACAGGATGAAGCACTTGAGCGAAAAAAAGACCAGGGGTGGTCCTTACAAAATGGGCAAGAATATATACTAAAACTACTAAAGCGTAGAGATTATTGACTCCACGAAAAACTGTTTTTTTTTTAAATCCCCCTATTTTAAAAACTTAACACCGAGAAGTCACCATATTTGACCCCTGATTTATAAACACGTAGAGCTAGCACCAATTTCATAATCATAGTGTTCATAAGGGGCACCCTACCCCCGCCCTCCCCCCCCTACCCTACCCCTCGCCCCAACAGACATAGACAGAGTAACTTTACTTCCTTTCTATAATTTTATTTTGGGACGTGCATCATTACGTCTCTTGCTGAAAAGCTATATCCGATCCGATTGTGAACAAGAGTCCTTGTCATTTTCACATTTTACATTTCCTTGGGAGGCCCACAGAACAGACATGGGAGAAATTACCTCAAAGGGGAACGGAATTCTCCTGCTTGCATTGTGCTTAAACCTTCTTTTAACTTTATTATCTGTTGGGTATCTCGGCTATATGGTGTATAAACTGGATCGAAGAGTTAAATACTTAGAAAACGACCTTGGCAAACCAAATTTGCCGCAAAGAGAGACTGAAGCGCCAAACCGAACAGCAAGATCTGTAGGAGGACAAGCTAGTTCAGCATTAATTTGTCAGCAGTTACAAGACTCATGCGTCAAACTTTGCGGACAGAGTTTGCTGGTAAGCTAATAAGTGTTCATTCACTCTTTTTATAAAAGTATACTTTATATATAACAACATTGAAGTGGTCAAATTTTAATAACATTTTAAGAAAAAGGCCGAGGGTCAGATCATGTTAAGAATATATCTTTGTATAGTAGAAAAAATATTACGGATTACAATGCATGCAGTCTATTAAATCATTAATGGTGCCAGCAAACTCATATGCAGATATACTACTTTTCAAGAAATGGAAATTCCGTGTTGCAGATATGTTTCAGTAAACTAGCTATAAATATTTGTAAAAATATTTTCAGGCTAAAATCGATAAGAAAATATAAGAATATCAATTAGAGTTGCTCCGACAAAAAGAAGATTCTTGTAAAAAGAGTGTACTGATTATAAAAGTTTTCCTAGTAAGACTGAAGTGGTTAAAACTTCTATAGAATATACTAGTAGGCACAAGAGGAAGAATAACGTAATCAATAGTTCTGTTTTCAGAATAAATACAAACAATCACAAACACTAAATGTAAACCACTTACTACTTAAAACACTAAAAATATCTTCACAAACTGCTGGTTCAAAAACTAGATTGAATAATTGCAAAGTGCTATGAATATTTTTTTTTAAGTCACGAAAATTGAAATAGTTGCTTTTATAAATGAATCGAAATTGGTTTTAGTTATACTAAACAGCGCCAACTGCAAATCACTGGAACTAAGAAAAAGATAGACGAGACGTTTTGTCTGTTCGATGGGTCCCTGTTTGGAAAAGTAACAACATTTTACGTATAACTTACTTCATCGATAGTAAAGAGATAATAAATACTTATTAAGCAAAGCATTTTTAAAACAAAAAAACAAAGAAAATATTACTACAGTTCTTTTATTCTCAAAACGTGTGCTTTAATTAATTTTTGAAGGGTAACTCGGGGATTAGTTTTATAGTACTTGTAAGTAGTTTGAAAATCAAATGTTTTCCAAATCACGAGAACTTTTCATGCTTGCACCGCGTTGTCACGTTCTGTTTATTTTACTCTTCCTGTCCATTCAGAACGGAACGAGGTGTTTAAGGTGAACCGCAGGCATTTGACCTTTTCATCACATGAGCTTTCCCGAAGCAAATATTATAAACAACTCTATGGCCTAGTTCAAACGTCGAACTTATCATGTGCCGAACTAAATAGAAAGTATTAAGTACATGATCGATGAGTTCAACGTTTGAACTAGGCCTACTTTATATTTTTACTGAGAAACTCATGATTAACTCACATACAGATCTACCTTATTTCTGAACCAAGTCAAGCAAGTCAGTTTTAAGTTTTATTTTATTTTGCATATTTAACTTTTGAAGATTCATTAAAGCTTCAACTATAGAAAATATTTTTACTTTCTTTTCAACTTCGGAGTGAGCTTGTTTTTTAAAATTTCCAGCCAATCTGGGCCTCGTTGTTCTTACGAAGTTATTCTTTCTACTGAAAAAGTGTGTTTACTGATCAATGTCTATATATAATATATATCTTTGTTAGAATGAATTTGCTTTAAGCTATTTTCTTTCTCTTACAGTAAGAAAATGGATAGATGTCACTTGCTAACGTTTTCGCAGCGCAGTGAAACAACTGTAATCATAATCAAATGAACCAATAAAAGGATAGAATGTAAACTCACCGAGAACTTAATTCAGCCAATCACAAAGCTTGATTGAATCTTGAAATTCATTGGAAGCGAGCCGATTGCCTTATATGACTTGCTAATTTGATATTTGATCTGCAGGCACAGCTTTTATGTCGCTGAAGCAACTTCAAGCTGAGTTTTAGAGCTACAACTATTCTAGAGGTTTGATTTAAGAATATCTAGTCTACCGCATAAAACTGAAAGTTGTTTTTAAATATCAGTTTGAATGTTTTTAGTTTTTATTGTTTGATCTTCAGCCATTTCAGGAGAAGTTGACTCATATATTTGAATATGATCATTTATGGAGGAGAATTTTCTCGCAATACCCCTTACAGCGTAGGATTGGAATGTGGCCACTTTCGATTCAAACGCCTTGATGATCAAGGAATGTATTAAAATGAGTTGGTTTTACTATATATGCTGTGTTATTTTCCTTTAAAAGGAAAATAACACAGCATATATAGTAAAACCAACTCATTTTAAAGTTAGTAGACATTCAACTTGTCAATGTTCATTATTGTCGTTGGGCAAAGGTGGCCCAAACTTTTTTTTCAGTAAATTGCCAAAGATTACAGCGAACTCTCGCCAGCTCTGCTGACCTGTTGGGAAGAAAATATGCTTTATTTATAAATTGGTACTTGATTTACTCAATTAATAAACGCTTTAGCAATAAGTATAAAAATTCTGAATCAATTAATGTTTTAAAAGCTTATGTACAGAATTAATACACCGCAATTAATATTCGGAAGCTTGCATCTGCCGCTTTTTAAAAATATATAGATTCCATGTTAGAACTGAAATCAAGAACAATATGTCTATTGCAATGCTATTAAATAAATGCTATTTTAAACGATCGTTTTATCCGATGGTCGTCTCCGGCGACGAGCAATAATCTTTTTTGAATACACAGAGTGATTGGCCTCATCAGATTTCAGATTGTTTTGATATGATTTTTGACAAAAACGTTTACCAATGTCAAACTGTAATGGGTAAAACATATTGAAGTTACTCGACCCTTATAATATTACAGGTAAAAACAAAGGAAAACATAATGTCAATTAAGAACTGTGAAGTTAATAAAAAGGATCAAAAGTTTACTATAGGATTTTACATAAGTTGCTCCAAAATCTTAAAAAGTTGCCCAAAAGCTGCTCATTTTAAAAAAAAGTTGCTCAAGAGTCGCTCATTTCTCAAGTCAAAAATGTTCTTTTAAACTAATTAAAGCAAATTTTTTCACGTTTATGCCTACACACACTAATAATTTGTAATATTTGACAACATCTCAATTCCTCCACTTGTATCTTATTGTAGGTCAGTTGACTGAATATCAATATGCATGTCTGTTTCCATTATCGGCTACTCGGCTTGACACAAGTCATGCTGTATTCATTGTCATTCAATCATACTAAAAATAATTGTGTCTTTTAGGCTTTTTCTTGCTATGTTAATATACTATAAAATTTTTAAATTCTTTACGGTTTTCACGTAATGAAAAGTTAAAATACTAAATATAACGTGCATGTCAGTTTTTATTATCAATTGCAACTATAAATTATTTAACAATTATTCCAAGAGAGCGCTGGATATGAGATGGTAAATAGCCAACGAGGCGCGTAGCACCGAGTTGGCTACAATCATTTCATATCCAACAAGCGCAAATGGAATAATTGTTTTATTAAATTTCATGAGCTTTCCAAGCCCTTCAATACTTGAAAATGATAAATGATAACCGAGATTGAGTGAGCCAATCAGAACGCTAGAAACGCAATATTCGAGGTTGAAAATTTAATAATAACTTATATGCGACTTAAAGTTTAGTTTACTTATTTTTTTAACTTGACAATGACATCTCGGCGATGTCGAAACGTCGTGCTAACCTTTTAGCGTTTATCTTTTTAATTAACAAATTCAATGACAGTCGTATTTTAAAAATTATAATTATATTTGTATACAATGTGATGAATCACTGGATCTTTCTCTTCTGGTTGCCATTCTAACGCAGCATAAAGTCAGATGCTTCTAAAGTTTCTTCAAGTGCATTTTCCTGCTTATGAGAGACAAAATGCTTCATGAAGCTGACAATGAAGAAAATGCAAAAAATTGCTTTTTGTTAATTAATCCTTTCATTCCCAGTTGAATTATTTTAAAGTTCTCCCAACTTGTTCCTATACTTTGTACCGGAACCAGTTTGAGAGAATTTTATTGTTAATCTTCTGTAGTTTGCTTTCGGGGGGTGAAGAGGAATAATGGATATGTTTTTCTTGGAATAATGGAATAACGAGTTTTTTTCAACTGGAATAACGGAATAATGGCTATATTTTTCTTGGAATAATGGAATAACGAGGTTTTTTTTGTATGGGAATAATGGAATAATCAACATCCATTATTCCTCTTCACCCCCCGAGTTTGCTTTGCTTGATCAACTCTTAGTTTTTTTATTGCTATATGTTTTATTTCTTGTGTTATGCTAGGAGAAATTGGGTGTTGATAACTGACTGGGACAATAGGGATCTATTTTCTTAAATTTAAT
Source organism: Zoanthus pulchellus (assembly GCA_027575285.2). NCBI lineage: Eukaryota > Metazoa > Cnidaria > Anthozoa > Zoantharia > Zoanthidae > Zoanthus > Zoanthus pulchellus. The sequence goes on from JAOBRB020092977.1 coordinate 9,235, forward strand.
TGAAAGAAGTTGGCTCAAAGTTGCTTGAAGTTCAAAATTGCTAAAACGTTGCTCAAAAAGGCAAAAGTTGCCGAAACGTTGCTGGGCAACTAGTGTAAAAGCCTCTGTAGTTGACGCTGGCAAAACATCTTAAAATGGACGTATCGGCTACAAACTGTAGCTATCTTCAGCAAAAGATGGAATAAACTAATGGCGTCCAGTTCATGCATGCATGTACAGGCTAGATCTCAAAGAGGAATAAGCGTATAACTTATTAGTATAAAGAATATAGTGGCTTGCAATACTTTTAAAAATCCTAATTAAATGTTTTAATTGCCGTTGGTAATGGCGCAGTGATTGTATGTGTGTGACAATATATTGTATGCAATTACAAAAATAATTTTTATAAGAAACCAATTTATAAGAAAATTGGGTCTGAAATACCAAAAGTCTTAAGAAACGTTTAGGGCTAAACTCTCTTGAACCAAGAAACTTCAGGACTAAATATAATATGAAAACAAGAAAAATGACACGGAACTTGAGAAAGGCATTCTTTAATTTCCTAATTCATTCATTCCTCAATACATCTATATAAAGCGCTTTTGCACAATAAATCTCAAAATTTATGGCATTTCAAGCCTTTCCATTGACTTTTCCATTCTTTAGTATTTTATTCAAAAGTAGCTAAAATGAAAATGGAAGTTTATTACTTCGTCTGTTTCTCGGATAAAAAAACTCTTAAGAAACTCTCAATCGGTTCAAATGTTAAGAAACTTTGAAGGGCTAAAGCCGTTTCTTATAAAAATATGGCCGGCATCTTATTTTAATATATATAGAAGATAAAATGAAACTAAATTTCAAGGAATATGTACAAAAATATACTAAAAAACTAAAAATTCTAAAAGTTACTGTGTTAAGTGTAGAACGCTTACATTATTTTAGGGTGTGACAAAATATGTATTTTAATTATGTGTAACAAAATATGTAACAAAAAATGTATGGCATAGTAACAATACTTAAGTACCGTCATGTCTTACAATCTGCAAACCCATGAGTTTACCTCGGTGTAAGAACCTGTGAAGCTCACGAGTAACGTAGAATAAAGAAAACAATGAAGTTAAAACAATATAGATAGAATAATAATATTCATAGGTTCTTAAATCGAGGATGAGCCAAACCTTTTCACATGAATTTTAGAGCTGAGTTTCTTAAAATATGGGAAGTTAAGGATGCTGTTAGACTTAAGAATACCCTGATATTGTTTTTGATTGCAGGGTGATTTTTTTTAATAGCATGATGCTTTCGTGGTTCTCTAAAAACGTACGGTTTACTTGGCAGGCTTAAGACACGCTCAACTAAATATTCTTCGAACTATCATGTAGGAATTTGATAACCGATCTAGCTTGATATTTTCCCGTTCCGGTGGTATGTGAACTTAGCCGTGAATCAATGCTGAAACACTTCAAATGGAAGTGTTTTATTCTGAGGTTTTTTCAAAGTTGTTTACTCAACGTAAATGTTCCAAATCAAAGTTTTGATTACATCAAAGTCTCATAAAGATCACTTGTGCTAGGTATATATAACTTATCTTTGCAGAAAAGATTCATTAAAAGTATTATTTTTTAAACCCAAATAATGCATGAGGGGAAATTTTCTTTTCTGTTCCAATATGACCTAAGCTATGAAACAATGTCCTTTTTTAGAATCGGAAAACTGGATCGTGATTGCTGAAACACTAAAACGCACGTGCAATTTTTGTTAAGTGATGATAATATAGCCAGTTTAGTAAAGAAATGCATTAAAGGTCATTGTCCGCAGTTTTTTAAAAACTATTTTACTTATAATCGGACAGTAAGTGGAAGATCTACAAGGCAAGCTAACAAATTACATCCGCCTTTGGTCAGAACTGAAGTTGCCAAAAGATCATTTTATTATCATGGCTGTACCATTTTTAATAACACTTTGTAATTACATATAACAGAGTTTTTATATAATGTATTGTAAATATATAGTTTTTTAGATTTGAAATCATTTTAGTGATTTTTTTGAAATTGTTATATATTGTATTTATTTTTAGAGTATACCTCAGGGCTCCCACTGATAGCAGGTCAACTATGTTGACCTGAAGGGGCTACCCTGAGGTTTTACCTATTTTTTTGTTTTAAATAAAGGTACATCTATCTATCTATCTATCTTTGTATCAGGTGACGGGATATTTAGAATTAATCCGGATTAATTCGTAATATACATTGGATAGTTCCAGATTTCCACTGGATTCCGAATTCCATTAATTGAACAATGTAGGGTTACGGATTCCAGTTTAGCTTTATGGAATTAAAAGAAATTTGCGTATTTTACTTCTAATGTTCCACTATTGACTCTACAGAATATAACAATTCTCACACGTGCTTCTGCCAGTTTAGTTTTCCGTTGAAAGACGAGTAAAATTACTTTAAACGATTCTCGAGTTTGATAGGAATAAGGCCATTTTTACGAAATGAAGTATTTTTCACATACAGTTTTTTCTCCCTACCAGACAAACGCAACGCGTTCGGGCCTGTGTGTAACAGGTCCGCCAGGTCCTCGCGGGCAAAGTGGGCCGCGTGGAAATCGAGGGAAAAAGGGACGAGTAGGCGCAAGAGGATACAGGGGCTATACAGGTGGCCCAGGAAAGCGGGGGCCGGAGGGACCGCCAGGCCCTGCTGGACCAAGGGGACCCCCTGGAAGAGCTTTCTCTGGTAACACGGCGGAGATACTAGAAAAAATTGGTAAGGTCTCGCAAAAAATCTGTGATAGAACTAGTTCTGTAACGGTCTCTTTAATAGTTGAATTAAACCTACTATTCTATTCTTTGGGTTGTTTGTTGTGTTTATTAGTCACGTAATAGCTAAGCATATGTATATGTACACATCCAATTAAAAGATGAATAAATAAAAGTCCTGTATAAGCCTCAAGTGTTGTGCCTCAAAGCGGGAGTACAAATGAAATAAATTTTTCTTCAAATACAAACTTTTCAATGAATTTATACCACGTTTCAACATATTACTACTAAACATGACCAGTAACTGCATGTTTGAGTCACTTGTTACTATGGTAACTTCAATAAACTGCTAAAAAGCACCCTTTCCTTGAGAAAATATGAGCAAAAACAACAAAACTTAAAGATGTTTTTTTGCAGATGGCCAGTATAAATGTCTTTTGGATGTGTAGAGGATTTATTTTATTCATTTTAAGTAATTGCTGAGAGGAAGACTTTTTTCTTCAATTTCTCCCTGCCACACTAAAATAAAGCAGCAGAACTACTTTGTTTAGAATTTATTCCAGGAAGGGTTTGTCATACATAATATTCAGGCACAACATAGTGGGCAATTTTAAGATCACAGAGTGGAGGAGTACTGTTTGCAATGAAGCATTTTTGCCTAGATCCTAAAGCTCAAAACTATATGGGGTAAATAAAAAAATGCTGGAGTTCCATTTGAACACTTTTTCAAGAAACAACTGTTGAAAAGGTTTTGTGAAATATAAGAAAAGAGAAAAAAAAAATGAAGTAACCCAAGACTTGAAGCTAAATGAGATGAATTGCACTCAGATTTCGTAAAAGTAAGAATGGTCTCAAATAATGAATATGAAAAACAACAAATTTTGCCTGAAACACAAGCAGTCTAAACTCTTTTATTTTACCTTCAACTTTCCATTAACATAAAAAACATTATAAAATAATTGTTCCACCACAGTAAAATGAAATTTTTATTGACAAACCTGAAAACCCCTCGATGAAAGCACCAATTTCTTGCTGGCATGTGCAGTCGATCAGCCACAGAACACAAATCTGCCCCGTTGCATCATGGGAAACCTCGGATATTTTGCTCAGGGAATCACCAACACCCACAAATAAAAACGTTTTATATAAGTCTCCAACCAAACTAACATTCTGCATCAAAAGCTCACTAGACGTTTTTGGCTTTCAATAAAACTAAGAGAAATGCAAAATGCAGCTGGCTGGGACTAAGGCAAACACTCGTAGGGCCCCTTTTCCATGATACAACAAGCAGCCAGTGCTCGAACCAAGCAAACTGGCTTATTTTAATTTTACTATAAGCACAGTGCCAATAAACATTTCTTCAATAATGGCAAGGTTTAAGCCTTTTCAGCACTTGATGATGAGCTCAGGCACCCGAGATTTGCCCCAAACTGCCAAAAAAGACATTTTCCCACATTTTTATGTGTACTCCTGCCTTAATATAGTGGAGGTTTGCGTGCCATGGTTATCCTGGAAGCTATATCACCTGATACCTCGGTCCCTGGTACGTTTAATCTTGCTGGGCAAGTTCCAGGTGAAAGGCCAGACGAACTGGAACACCTGGCCCTTCAGTTGGGGGTTGGGCGATGGGCTAGTGACCCATCCCAATAAAAAGATATACGTTATGGAAACCAGACACACTATTCATGTAAGGTACGGTCAGAAGCCAAGTACGTGCAGATAAAGATATTTGTTCAATGGATTACCAACGCAATTTGATATTGGCAGGTGAAAGCTTCAGAAAAGAATAACGTCGATCGAGAACGTCACTTTTGAGACCCAAAGAAATACTTCACATCGGAAGTTGGAATGTACGCACAATATATACCAAATGGGAAAGTCAGCGCAAGTTGCCAAAGAAATTCAAGAATGCAACATCATCTGTGTGACAGCTTTAACATGAAGATCAGAAAGAAGAAGAAAGTTTGCAGTGGCAAAAACAACGTGGCGGAGAACAGTGGAAAAGGGGAGGGCAGACTTGAGGTCGTTGGATGAGGCTCGAGTCCTTGCGCAGGACTCGTTAAAGTGGAAAATAAGTGTGGAGGTCTTACACGTAGCATAGCGCAAAAAGACGAGAGGGAGAGAGATAATACACATTAACACAAGAAATACGAGTTTGTTTAGTCTAAAATATGGTTCAATAAAAGACATTGCATGCGCTTTCCTTCAAAATCGACCACCTTTCTCCTCCCTCCTTTCCCCAACTCCCTTCCTCCTCCCCCTTCTCCACCCCATCTCCCTTCCTCCTCCCCCTTCTCCACCCTATCTCCCTTCCTCCTCCCCCTTCTCCACCCCAACTCCCTTCCTCCTCCCCCTTCTCCACCCCATCTCCCTACCCAGACTTACATTCCAAACTTTACAGTCTGATATTCTACGTTGCAGATGTCCCACGACTAGTGAACAGTCCCCCACGACAGCTTACCGTTCAAGAGAATGACAATGTTGTACTTAGATGTCAATCAAAAGGTTTTCCCACACCGGAAATTACGTGGTTTAAAGACAACGTACAACTGCATATTTCATTGTTCAATATAACCAGTGGTGTTCTTACCATCAAAAGAATTAAGTTCCAGGGCCGAGGCATTTACCATTGTGTCGCAAGAAACTTTGTTGGAAGTACAAGATTTTATGTCAAAATAATAGTAGAGGGTAAGTTGTTGCTTCAGGCAAATAGTATAACAATGATAAATGAACCATAATAATTAAAAAAAGAATAAAAAATATCGATATTGGGTCAAAAGCCATTTGTGTTAAAACAAGACGCGTACATACGCGTTCACTGGGGCTACCTAATATTTGGATTCATAATGAAACAACCTCAGAGACGCGAGCTATAATTCAATGTCTAAAACAAAGTGTAAAGAAAATCTCTTATATCATAGTCATTGCCAATTAGCAGTTTACAAAATATCAAGAACCATTTTCCTACCATAAAATTAATCCTCGTCAGTTCTGTAAAAACTGTAAGAACTGTCAGTCTGCAAACGGTACGCTTAAGACTTTTTTGTGGTTGAAAGCATTTCATGGCAGTTGACAACTAAAAATTTGCATAACAAAAATTTAAACCGTATTTATTTCTTTGGTTCTTTCTTTTATGGAACTTTAACTTTATGTTTGAGTTAACTGAACTATTAAAAGCATTTTTTACAAAAATTTGCTGCTGCTTTTCAGTTGACGGTAAAGTTTGAAAACATGAAGTTTATATAGATATTGCAAAATTTTATAGATCTAGCTATTTACAAGTCGAATGAAAAGTTACAGATATTAGCAGAAAGAATAACGTTTAGGACAATTTAAATTTGACATTGTGACAATGCAAAGACTAAATTATGCAACATTTGGCAGCTCTCCGACAACAAACACGTGTGACACAAACAGCTCATCGTAATCTTGTTCTCGCCGAAAAGCAAAGCTCAACAATCCTTCCAGCTTTTATGCAATACTTGCGGTAATTCCCATTCTGAAGTCGCAAAATAGCTTTAGAAACACGTCCCGTATTGAATTGACACGAACATGAAGCAGTTGACTCAAACAATCGCCATGTCCATCAAGCCGAGAGCATGGCAATGTCTATTAAAAGGCTGACTACTAAAAAGAAAAGGTTTTATTGGCAAGTTAGGACAACAATAGTAATGATGGTAATGATAATGATAATAAACATGGCAATGTCAATAAAAATGCAAATGGTAAGTGTAATGATCATGATGATGATAAAAATACTAATAATAATTGCGATAATGACAAAACCAATGATAATAAAAACGATCACGATAATGATGATAGTGATGATGATGATGATTATGATGGTGATGATAATGATGATAATGATGTTGATAATGATGATGATAATGATGATAATGGTGTTGATGATGATGATGATGATGATGAAAATGATGGTGATGATAATGATGATAATGATGATGATGATGATGATAACGATGATAATAATGATGATGATGATAATGATAATTTCGAAAATGACAAAGACAATGGTAATAAAAACGATCTCGATAATGATGATGACGATGATAATAATGTTGATGGTAATGACAATGATAACAATGGCCATAATGAAAATAAAAATGATGACGATGACGATGAAGATGACGATGATAATGATAATTATGACGACAACGATGATAATAACAATGACGATGACTATAATGATAATAATAATGATGGTGATGATGATGATGATAATGATAATAATAATACTTATAATAATAGTAATGATAATAAAATGACATTCTTTACTCTTCTTGTCATATTAGTTTTCTTTACTATCACTTAACATATTTACACTTACAGTTCCTCCGAGATTCGTCCAAGCCCCTGAAACCTACCACGAGGGTTATCTAACCTGGGACACGACTTTGACATGTAAAATTTTTGGATTTCCTCCACCAAGCATGGAGTGGACTCGCGGTACCAAGAAAGTTCTTCCTGTCGGGCGCCATCGGATACTCGGCAAAGATCTTTTGATAAAAAACACACGGTGGAATGACAGAGGTCCCTACATGTGTCGTGGAACAAACAAACTGGGAAAAGTTTTTGCTCTCATTGTGCTAAAAGTCGAAGCTGTTGGTAAGTCATTTATTATAATAGTATATTAATAGTAGCATTATTGAATAGTAATAATTTACAATTAGACCTCGAAGACATTAAAATGGATTACGAGTCTAAAGTCTATATGGCCGTAGCCCAAATGAACTATTGAAACTCGTAGTCCATGAGGCCGAGAGCTCACATTCTTTGAGTATCAACCTACTAATCGTTTAAAATTGGGTCTCACCAGTTAAACTATCATAAAATCCTTTGATAATAATGTAAAACGGAACGCACTGCTATTTCCATCGTCCATATTTCATCTACTGGTAGCCTATCACAAATATAGACCAGCAGTACACAGATATTAGAATGCAGGATGCGCGTTAGACCGTTAGTTGGCCTATATTAACAATAGTTATACTGTAGATAAGAAGAGTTATGTTTTTTGAAACGACAACTAAAGCTTGATTCAATTCCAAATTATTTTGTTATTTTGTGTGTTATAATCATATTCGTGTTTGAACCGTTTTCGTACGGCTCATGTTTGAAATCATATTGGTATTCTTGCTTGTATTCATGTTTGTGTTCGTACTAGTTCAAATTAGTATATGATTTCACCCATTAGTATGTTTGCGCCTTCATTTGTTTTCATATTCGAGCGTATTTATATAGTATGAGTGTTCCAGTTTGTGTTCGAATCTTGTTTGCGTTCATTTTATTGTGCTCGTTCTTGTGATCGTGTTCGGATTGGAAATTAAGTCCGTAATTATATTCGTTTCGTATTCTGCTTGTGTTTATGTTTGTATTCGTGCATTTTATTCAACTGGGCTTAGATATAAATATCTCAAAAGCTCCATATCTATTTCTAAAAATACTTAATCAAACATTTTAAGTTTCCCCTCCAATTTGCTTTAAATTGTTACATTTCTCAGGAATAGATATTTTTTTAAAAACGAGATAAAGCAGTATTTTCTTTGTCCTCTTTGTGTTCCTCTACGACTCTTTAAACCGTCGTTATCATTACTGTACGAATGGGTCGGGGAGCTGTTGTATCTTGATTGTTTTTTATTGATAAATATACTGTGCGCTGGTTTGTGGAAGTCATGTACCTAACACCGAAATATGGTGTCCAATTTAACGTCGTTCGTTGGTAACCAAAATTAATATGAGCATTCTTAACGTCCAATTAACGAATGCATGAATGTGCCCTTCGAACTTTAGACGATCGGAAATCAATTACAAATTTGTTTGCGCATGGCATCCTAATTCCCCAATTATCCCGACACTCTCCACGAGCTAAAAATTATCTGTACAATTGTAGTAGAGCCTAGTTAGAAACAAAGCCACGGGTAAACAGTTAGCCTACGTTTGTGCCAGTAGGGCTTTAAGCAACTATGCCCTTATAGTCCATAATATTCGCTCAGTAAAATATCATCTATAAACAAGGCTAAAAAGTTATAAAATGGTTAAAAATCAAAATGTTTAACCATATTGTTTTCGGCTGCTAGCCATCATCAGAGTAGTTTTTTGTATTAGTTTTGTTCTCATGCTCATGCATAATTATCATTTTACTTTTCAATTTTTTCTTCTTTCTTTTTCCATTGAATCATCACCATTATCATGATCGTTGTCGTTAACATTATCATTATCATCATTATTATACTCATCATCATCATCATCATTATCTTTATCATCATTATTGTCATTATCATCGTCATCATTATCATTATCATTATCATTATCATTATCATTATCATTATCATCATCACTGGCATTGTTATTGTTATCATCATCATCATCATCACAATCAACATGACAATCATCATCATCATTATCATCACCATCATCATTATCATCATTATCATCACCTTCATCATCATTATCATCAATTTCACTATCATCATCATCATAACCATCATCATTATCATCATAACCATTATTGTTATTGAAACCATCATTATCACCATTATCCTTGTCCTTATCGTCATCATTTCTGTTTTATTATCATTAAATATTACTTATTAGTTACTGAGATTACCATGGTCATATAACTTTTTGTATCTTTTTTCGGTAGTCAAACCTATTATTATTGCTGCACCGCCTCCATTGCTAATTGTGAAGGAAGCTGATTCAAAAGTGAAGCTGGTCTGTTCGGCCCGCGGCTCTCCAATACCAAACATTGAATGGAGCAAAGGTGGCAGAATTTTATCAGTTAACAGCTCGAAGTCTTACAAGCTTAATCAACGAGTAAGCGAGCTAAAGATCGCTCATTTTAAACCGACAGACGTGGGAGAGTATACGTGTAAAGCACAGAACTATGAAAATGGAACTGCTGTGATCAAAATTGTTGCAGGTTAGTAGGTTCTGTTTGTATGTTTGCAGAACACTGCATTTTCCCCTTCGTATCGCATAGAAAAAGGAAGGGAAGGAGGCCGGGGTGATCTTAAAGGAAGCTACTTTCTGATAGAAGGGAGCGAGTGAAAAATATAGATAAAAGATAAACCAAAATAAGATAATATAGGATATGAAAATATTTTGAGAACACATATAAAAAGAAAAGAGAAGAATGAAATAGGAAAAGATGAATCGAATGAAATGGAATGAAACGAGACGAAACGAAACGAAACAAATAGAGGAAATTAATTTATAGGTAGATGTACATGTGCTGATATATGGTGCCCAGCAATGAATAAGGCAACGAGAGGAATACAATAGAACATATTAGAAGAACTTGGGGTATAAAAGAATATTTAAAAGCTATTGCCAACATGCAGCTTAGTGAACTTTATTTAAAACCCACGGCCTGGTTGTCTTAGTTGATAAGCTGCTTGGCTTTGGTGTGGGGCGCTTTTGTTCGATCCTCGGCTAGATCAGGGTGTAGGCGGAACTTTGTTCCCTTCATTAGCACATGCGCGCCAGTTTCTAGTAACAAAAACTAAAGCACTGTATGTTGAGATTGTTTTGTAAAATAAACATCTTCTGAAAATATGACAGTGATATACTAAACACTGTTCCTCTGATCTTATAATGGAGGTTTTACAGAGGATGTATAAATTATTTGATTGTCTTATTTACGGCTGTGCTACCCACCTGTTTTGAGTATTTCAAAATAGCCATATATTCTCATGAATAGTGTCTCTTTTTTGTTCTTTGTTAGTTGAACAAGGTTTATCATGATTTAGGCGTAAATCTTATTTAGTGTTTTTTTGCTATGCCTAGAGTTGCTTGTTAATGAAAAAGAAAGTAAATAATGAGGTCAGGAAATATTTGCCAGTTAAAAGCTAAAAGCCACAGATTAATTATATAACCATGTTTTCCCTTGTTTTAATCATTCTATAGTATTGTAACCTACTGGGACACTGATCACATTTGGTCGATTCGTAACAAGACCTCTAGTTTCTGAACTTCGTATTATTCTAAATCATAATTTAAAATAAAGCATTAAAATATAGAAACTATCTTGTAAGTTAAAACAAACGTTTTCACTTAACGTGAGTATCATCAGGTTTGGCTGGCTAATTATTGTTCGATTCTTTGATTACTCGAAGAATCAATTAGCCATCCAAACCTAATGATACTCACGTTGAGCGAGAACGTTTGTTTTAATTAATAATAAAGATAGTTTTTATATTTCAATGCCTTATTTTAAATTATTTTACTTACATGGAGAATCAGATTTTAAAGTTATTCTATATTTTTTAAAAGTTCAAACGATGCATGAGCAGTCAAATTAGGGTTCAGTTCCCTTTAAACATTCGTCTGAGCAAAGTTGTTAAAGTGGATCCGGACTGGTTAGAAAACTCGGCAAACTACAAAGAAGATTAAAATGTTTCTTTGTTTCATGTTGTGTTACTGTCATGGTTTGTTCTAGGTGTGATGCTCCATTAGTTTATTGGCCGTTTGTTCATTGACATCTCAAAGTCTATTGTTATTTGTGCACGCTCAACGAAATATTTCAATAGGGAAAATAACATATCAGGACTCGAACTAACGGCCGGTCAACGGTCAATGTGTGGCCAAAATAAGAGTTTGACCGATCAGATCTAGTTTTAGCCTGTCCATTTGACCGTTCACGTCTTGCTTAAGTTCGAATCTCAAAACTAATTTACATAGTATGTAAACTAATTATTTACTATAGTTGTTTTATCCAGAAAATGGAAAAAAGAAAGAAAGAAAACGGCAAAACTATGACTGCCGTGGGAAAACTTGCTAAAAGCGGCTTGCTATTGTTGCAAAGAGCCACAATTTCAACGTCCAGATATAATGTCTCCCTAAAGATATTGTAATTTACAGTACAATCTAAAAAAATAACCGTCCAAAAGATGGTAATAACCAGTCAGAAATGTTTTTGGCCGGTCATTTTAACCGCCGTATAACCAGCCGTTTTTTCGAGCTGTTCTTTTCTTGCATATAACAAAAAAAGTTTTTATTTTCTCAGATCTTGCCGGTTGTGCTGAGCCCAAAGTTCCGTTGCACGGTATCAAGATGGGTGACAATTACTGGGCGGGAAATAGTGTGGAATACGCATGCGATGCGGGTTATCAGCTCGTTGGGCCCACTACAAGAGTGTGTCTTCCCGCGGGAAACTGGAGTAACACCGAGCCAGGATGTAAGTATAAAATACAACCGCTTCTCGTCCAGCGTGTTTAAAGTACCTATGAAATGAAAAACATTTTTGTCTAAAAAGATTATGGTAAGAAAGACAAACCAACAATATTTCAAAAGGTATAAATAAATTGCAGTTCTGTGGCTAGCTGTTAAGATGCAGATTAGCAAAATGTCACAGGTCATTTTGTTTGCTTCAATACAGCTAATATGTAAGAAACTAATTAAAAAACAAACCTTTTCAAGATAAAAGTAGTTTATAACCTTGAAAAAAGTTTCTAAGTAAAGATAAATTCATTTTCTTGTAACGGTGAGAGTTTGTGTTCCATGCTTTGAATCAGAGTGGAGCCGATGAGCAAAAATTGCTATTTTCCCTCATGTCGCTTTTCATGTTTTTAAACAAAATGTCACAGAAACGGTAAAATTTCCGTATTAGGCCTACTATTGTTTATTTATACAAAGTAAACTTTACCAATCCCTATAACATACGTGATTAACTGCATGCACATTTACAAGTAGGACCCAATGCCGAAATATTCCCAAAAAACCTTTACATCTTGAATGCATAATGAGCTAGCAAGTCATCAACTCAAAACCAGTAAATTTAGGTGGCTATATGTCAAAGGGACTTCGTCTACAGTCTTGAAAACTTTTTGAATAGGTCTCTTTAATAATGCAAAAACATTTTTGCTTCATAAGTATTTTAAGCTAATTTCAATATTATAAAAATCAGCATACACTCTTTACAGCATTATTGCAGACTACAACCACATTCATGATCTTTGTTTAACAAAGTGAATAAAGCCTTTAAAATTCCCATGAACCTTTACAGGCTACTACAAATGTGAAAACCCAGGCATTCCCGTGAATGGCTACCGGGTGGGCGAGGAGTTTTTCGAAGGTAAGAAGGTCACTTACAAGTGTAAAACTGGTTACTGGCTGAGTGGAAGTGCGGAATCCGTTTGCAATGGAACTGGTTTTGGTAACTGGAGCGAAAAACTACCATTTTGTGAGGGTAAGTTTCACGAAAAGGAATATCTTAATGATACGGGAATTAAACTAGTCCCTCGCTCTCTGTGGTCATAATTGATGATTTGATTTGATTGGTGAGCTAGCAAAATATAGTATGCAGGGCTCATACCAAGCCAGTACGCAGGAAGGTGGGTTCGCGGACTGTACACAATTCCCCCCCACCTTACCCCCAACGGCCTAACCCTTTCACTCCCAATAAGTTATTATTAATGTTTTGCTGGTATCTCTTCCTAGGCTTCGTAGACATATTCGAATGAAAGAAATTTAGGGCCCAAGGTATCTGTTGATGACCAGAATTGGGCAAAAACCTTTTTCTCTGGACGGTATATGAAGAGGGTATCCGTTAATTACGTTGTGCTAACATCGCAGCAACTAGGTCCCACATTTTTGATGTGGTGACTGAGGTATAAAGAGACCTACAGCATCAGGTCCGCCTTGGGAGTTACGGCTGCTAGATACAACGACCTAGTGTCCTTCATCAGTAGCCTGGCTATGCAGTGTTGATGAGCTCAAATAAGAGCAAAAAAGCTATCCACTGCAACCACTTCCTAGGCACCGAAGCTGCGCACGCGTAGTTGTGTTATATGTTATTAGCAATCAACTTCTCCTTAAATAACAAATATAGACTTTGGTAATGAAAAAATGAGAATCGGTCAAACAAAGCATACTACGTACAGAAGATTAAAAGTGAAATTCTGTCAAACTTGTTCAATGAAAAGTATGGGCTCAAGTTGGGAGAACTTAATAATTCAACTGGGACTGAAAGGGTTAATAACCGTACAGATGATTAACAGTGAAATTCTCTCAAACTTGTTCAATGAAAAGTATGGGCTCAAGTTGGGAGAACTTAATAATTCAACTGGGACTGAAAGGGTTAAGGGTCCACAAAATCCATTCCATTATAAAAGTAACGAATAAAAAAAGTTTACAATTGAAAATGGTCTTCAAAATATTCTATTCAGTCCTGCATAAATATCTTTATCATAAACTAATTTTCACAAAAACTTTATTTTTTGATGCTGTTCCAAAAATCTGAAAGTTGTGATAAAATCAAATCAATCAAGTCTGGGAGTGTTGGTTCAAAAGGATTCCTGGTACTGGCCTGCAAATGAATTTCTTACACACTCTTTCTCGTTCGCTATTGATTTCACTAGTCGATCGACATCGTATCATCAACTTTGTTGCCACAGAAACCAAAAGCGGGACCGATATTGGATATTCTTAATTTTTTGTGTGATAATATTTTTACGAATATCCTAAGCATAAGAAATATCGGTGGCAAGGAGTTTTGGGAAAATCGGCCGTGAGATGGAGTATTGGGAATATCGGTGACATGGTGTTTTGGGAATATCGGTGACATGTATTTTGGGAAAATCCTTGACATGGAGTATTGGGAATATCGGTGACATGGTGTTTTGGGAATATCGGTGACATGGAGTATTGGGAATATCGGTGACATGGTGTTTTGGGAATATCGGTGACGTGTATTTTGGGAAAATCCTTGACATGGAGTATTGGGAATATCGGTAACATGGTATTTTAGGAATATCGGTGACATGGAGTTTTGGGAATATCGGTGACATGGAGTATTGGGAATATCGGTGACATGGTATTTTAGGAATATCGGTGATATGGTGTTTTGGGAATATCGGTGACATGGTGTTTTGGGAATATCGGTGACATGGAGTATTGGGAATATCGGTGACGT
>JAOBRB020092978.1:0-14110 GCA_027575285.2 Zoanthus pulchellus
AAGAAGATCATAATGTCGAAAACGAGACAATTGCAATCGAGCAGGAAGTTGATATCATTCAGAACCACAGATATCAAAAAGGAGGAGAAGACTTATGTTCTCCTATTAGTAACAAGGAAGATTATTTTTCCATTTTTCCAGCTGATGAAGGAGATCAGATGATTGAAAACGAGAAAATTACGATCGACCATGATTGGAGCGGTCCAAGTGCTACAGCAGACTCCAATATAGGCTTCCGCCTACAAGAACAACAGAAGAAGTACAAAACTTGGAACACTAAAATTTCGAAAGCGGATCGTGACCGAGTAAACAAAGTTCTGCTAAAAGAAACAAATTTCAATCAGGAAGAAACTGAAAAAATTGAAAACATGTGGGAATTGAAACAGAATGAAAGAATTCGTCTTTACCTGCATTGGATTAATCGTTTTCGTGAACAATGGAAATGGAGACTGGAGCAAGCGCAAGAGACGTATGAAAACCTTTGCAAAGACAAGACAAAAATGAACTTTGACAGAGAGAGAGACGTTATGCGCAATGCAAAAGTTATTGGTATGACAACCTCATGTGCTGCCAAATATCACAGCGTGCTTCAACAGGTGCGACCCAAGATTGTTGTTATTGAGGAAGCCGCTGAGGTGCTGGAGGCTCACATTTTAACGTCTCTTAATGAAGACACCGAACATGTCATACTGATTGGCGACCACAAGCAACTGAGACCAAAGCCAACAGTACATCAATTAGCGCAAAAATTTAATCTGGAAATTTCACTCTTTGAGCGGATGGTTTTAAATAAGATGGATTGCAAACAACTTTGTATCCAGCACCGAATGCGACCCGAAATTGCAAATCTTACTAAAAGAATTTACGACCATGCAATCTCTGACAGTGATAGGGTCCAAAGGTACCCGGATATTAGAGGAGTACAAGCAAACCTGTTCTTCTTAGATCACACAGAGCCAGAGAATTTTTGTGAAGGGTTGCAGAGCTACTCAAACATCCATGAAGCAGATTTTGTCGTTGCATTGTGCAGGTATCTGTTGCAGCAAGGCTATCAAAACTCTCAAATAACTATCCTTACAATGTACACAGGGCAGATATTAACCATCAAGAAGAAAATGCCGCGAAACCCTTTCGAGGGAGTGCGATTGACGGCCGTGGATAACTTCCAGGGAGAAGAGAATGACATTGTAATTTTGTCCTTAGTGAGGAGCAATAAACATGAAAGCATTGGTTTCTTAAATCAATCAAATCGAATCTGTGTGTCCTTGTCAAGAGCACGAATGGGATTATACGTTGTTGGAAACTTCAGTCTCTTGTGCAGTCAGTCATCATTGTGGAACGATATATGTAAAGATCTCCTAGACGATGATAAAGTTGGAAGTACTATGTCGTTGGTCTGCGAGAAGCACGGTAATGTCACTCACGTCAAAACAGGAAAGGATTTCAAGAACCTCAAAGAGGGTGGCTGTATTAACTTATGTGAAGACCGACTGTCATGCGGTCATGTTTGCGAGCTCCATTGCCACCCAGCAGACCCAAAACACGAGAAGTATCGATGCCGGAAAAAATGTTTGGAAAAATGCAAAGAGGGAAACCATCCTTGCACAAAAGAATGTCATTATCCTAGTGACTGTGGTGAGTGCCAAGTACCTGTAATTAAGACGTTTCCTGATTGTTGTCACGACATAAAAACTGTCTGTGGAAGTAACCTCGCCCAATTACGTTGCTTGCAGCGTTGTGAGCGATTCTTTGAGTGTGGTCATCAGTGCAACAGGTAAATTTTTTAGAAAGATGATTTTGTTGTTGTTCAAAAACCGATGATGTAACTTTCGCAAAATTGTCAAAATTTCCAAATAATTTGAAATACTGCATGCTCTCAAGTAGACCTATTTGATACAAAAACTAAACATGAAAACTAACAACTTTTTATTTCCGCATTAAGGGAATGTTCAAAACCCTGCCCTCTACAGTGCGTCGTTTATGTAAAAAAGGCATTACCATGCAACCATATGAAAGCAATGCGCTGTTCAGATGACCCTGCCATTGTTCAATGTCTTAAGGTTTGTACAAAACTTCTTGATTGTCAACATATTTGTCCTGGGAAATGCTATGAAAACTGTAAAGAACAAACTTGTATGGAAAATGTAGAAAAACTTCTTATCTGCGGCCATAGTGTTTCGGTTGTTTGTTCCGAACAGAAAAAAGACGTTAAATGCCAGCAACTATGCAAAAAGATGCTTTTTTGCGGTCATAATTGCCCGCTCAAGTGCTTTGAAACTTGTCCAGTCAGTAGCTGCAAAGAAAAAGTATTAAAAACTCTTCCTTGCGGCCATCATAAGATCATGGAATGCTGCCAGAGTCCAGTGAATGCAGTTTGTTATAATCCCTGTGAAAGAAAGTTGGACTGTGGCCATTCATGTTCCGACATATGTGGGAAAACATGTTCAAGATCCTCGTGCACCCAAAAAGTTTCTGTTACACTTTCTTGCGGCCATTTGCAAGAAGTGAGATGTGGAGACTATCCTAACTTCATCTGCAAAGCTGCTTGTGGAAAAGTGCTATGCACAAATAATCACACCTGCATGAAGCAATGTCACACTGGCGAGGAGCCTTGTGGTAAATGCACCGTTCTGGTAAGAGCAGAGATTCCAAAATGTAACCACCTGGTGGAAATGGAGTGTTGGCAGGACGTATCGCAACTATCGTGTCCAGAACCTTGTACAAAGATTTTAGCATGTGGTCACATCTGCAGTCTGAAGTGTGGTATGAATTGTGACGACTCAACTTGCAATATCAAGATGACCAAAACTTTGAGGTGTGGTCACAAAAAGGTATTTCAGCACGAATTCCTAAATTGCAACTGTTTTAATGTATTTATTATTTACTTTTAAATGAGACTTATTAGCCTCCGTCGTGAATAAACAAACTATGTGGAGAGGAACGTAATGTGATGTTTAATTCTTCTGTTTTCTCCTGTTGCACTAAATAATTTTCATTGACAGATATATTTTTTTAACTTAATTTATTCATATATCATACTGTACATTACTTTAATTGGATTATTAACCCAACATGTTTTCAAATTTCCTCAACCGTTATTTTCTTTCACTCATGAACTAAAGAAGACTAGTTCTACTAGTAGAAATATTTGCTATTAAAGTTTTCAAATTGTCCTAGTACCAGCCTTACATTTTATTCTGTATGTTTGCACTTCAAGTGACATTTGGCACACGTATCTCTACCACAAGAGATCTGACAAGAACATCCGTTCGTTTTTATTTTTCTGTTGTGTAGTCCTCTGCACTCAAACGGATTTATACATATATTTATGAATCTTTGACTAGGATGGCATTCCAACGATGAAGTCACTAGTTAGTAGGATCCAAAGGATACACAACACTTTCCTATACAAATAGTTAATGGTGAATATACAAATAGCGACATCGAACTACTAATTGTTCCTTTTTTTTGAATAAAAGAACAATATATATGCCGTGATTGAGAATCGAACCCGCGTCCCCTGGTTACTAGTCAGGTGTGCTAACCACTGCACCATCACGACAGAGATTAACGGAAATTATGAAAATCAAGTGTTGATTAATTATTAAAGCAATGAAAAATAAAGTTCTTGTTAACTCTCTTGAACTATGAAAAATAGTTTTACGGACACCACCCAGTGGATAAATATTTTTGTTACATCACTCGTTTTATTATTGAAGACTGCTTTAATTTAGACTGTTTTAATCTTAAAGATTTTATCTAACAATTAGTTTTCTTCACATCAACTTTTATCTACTTTTAAAAATATTCCTGTTATTTTTAAAGGATTTACCGTGCTTCCGCGATGAAAGAGATTGTGAATGTTATGTAAAAGTGAAGAAAAAGCTACTTTGCGGTCACGAGGTGCAATGCGCATGTCACAAAAAAACGGAAGATATTGAATGCAACAAGAAAGTGATAATTCATCTTAAAACTTGTGGACACTCTAAGACGGTTCCGTGTTTTCTAAAGAAGAAAATTGAAGACGGGAAAATGGATGGTTTATGTGACGAAGTTGTCCAGAAGATTCTACCTTGCGGTCACGCAATGAAACTTGCATGCAGTCAGGACGTCAGCAAGGTGTTCTGCAAAGCGAAGTGCGAAAGGACGCTGCCATGCGGCCATCATTGCCAGATGAAATGTGGGGATGATTGCAGCAAAACGCTTTGTAAAATGAAGGTAAATGGTTTTTGGTTCTTTGTTAGATTAATTGCTATTTTTATATCAATTAGATCAAAATTTAAAGCCCTAAGCTTGATTGGTCGTGCATAGCTAGACTTCTATGTAAATAGAGATAGAAAATGGTTAAATTGCACGGTTTATCTTACTATTTTAACTAGCTCTGGCCAAAACATCGAACCCTCTGTCAATTTCGTGATTTTATAAATTTTCTCTCTATGTATATGAATAGAATGTAAATAAATTAACGCGATCTATCCTATCACTTCTTCGCTACAAAACTGTTTCGTGCTGCTGCAACAACAACAACAACAACAACACTTTATTTCTCCTTGAGAGTTACATATTTACATTTACTTTATAAAAAAATAAAGTATAAAGGGGATTGGCTGCCTGCCGAAATAGCAAAAGCTAATGGCAATCTTCAGGCGAGTGATTTATTTTTGGGAGCGACGTTCAATGAAAGGCAGTACTAGCATGAATGTACAATTGGTTACAGGTTTAACAATAGCCTCTAGATCAAACAATAGCTTCTTGGTTCGACAATGGAAAAAATACCATATCTGTCATAGAATGGTTCAAGAACAACCCCAACAAGCCGTCTCACTCATTCACTTGTTTTGATATAGTAGAATTCTATCCATCCAACACAGAAGACCTATTAGAAAAAGCGCTTGAATTTGCATCGATAATAACCAACATACCACAACAGGAAAAAGGCGAGAATCACAAAGGCTAAACATACCCTACTATTCAGCAAAGGTACAGCGTGGTGCAAGAAAACAGCGAAGTCCGCATTCGATGTTACGATGGGAAGTTTCGACGGATCAGATTCCTGCGAACTGGTTGGTTCTTACCTACTATCCAAACTCCCACCGCAGTACACAGGCAAAATCTGGTTATACAGAGAGGAAGGATTAGCCACTTTTGACTCAAGCTATTTCGCGACAACAACTCGAAACTTACAATCAAAGCAAATAAGAAAGCCGTGGATTAGTTAGACATCTCGCTGGTCCTCAGATCTGAAACATATAAATCCTTCATGAAACCTAATAACACACCTCAGTATGTGCACATATGTAGCAACCACCCTCCTTCCATCCTGCACAACAAACCTGACGCAATAAACAAGAGGCGTAGCGTGTGTCTATCGTGTTGTGATGCACGCGGGAAGTTGGGAGAGCGCGGGAGAAGCGTTTTAGCAGTGTACGGTTTGGAAAGACCTTCCCCTTCACTGGTTTCTTTCATCGTGTTGTCTCTATACTTGTTGTGGAATATGCGTAGTAATAGGTGCTTGTGTAGTGCAGTGGAAGAGTTCGGGATTGTCAAGGAAATGGGTCTCAGATGTTTGTTTACGTCAGTTACAGGTGTTGTCTTGAGAGAGGTGTAAATGTTGGCTTCTTTCAAAGAACTCTGAAGGCGACGCTCCCTGAAAGAGGCGTTCAAAATTTAATTTCCTCCCCCACTTCGTGGATTTGCAGATCTTTAACTTCATAGTTAATGATAAATGGTAAACCAAAAGCACTATTTTTAAGTTGGAGTCAGGATTTTGAAGAAACGTATATTATGACGAATCCCTGTTGTGTCCTCTGTCGATATACTAAAGTGTGTTATACTATACAAGATTATGCTATGCTAACATTAAGAATGATAATCTTTTTAGTGCACAAAAATGTTGAAGTGCGGCCATCAATGCTTCAGTTTATGCGGAGAGGAATGTCGGTCTGACTGCAAGGAGAAATGCCGAAGGTAAAATACAAAATATAAACATTTGGGTTTTCTTCTTTGATATTAATAAAACACAAAAACAAATATATTTAAAGTCCCTATATCGCTTTTTTTAGTTCTAAAGTGAAAACTATTATCAACCATGAACTCACAATTGGAATAACCGAAGTCAAATTCCGAACCTAAGAACGCTTTTTAATCAAAACAGTTAGGGTTTCAAAATTTGACCGAGCGCAGGGGACTGGTACCTGGAACGTAGCGGGTTTGTGACTGAAAAGGATATTCCAAAAGGAGGAGATCGAGAGAAGACTGGAATCGAAATATCTTCCAAAATAAGTTCGGGAACGAACGTTTGGCGACACTTTTGCGATGGTGGAAACAAGAGAATAAATATGTTTTTACTGAAATTTACCACGACAAACTGTAATCGGTTTGTTTCTTAAATAGCGTTGAAAAACTGAATGAGGCAATTAAACCATATAAATATGGGACTTGCACTATACAAGAAAAATGAATTGTTAGGATATCGATTAGCAGCGATTAATTATATTGTATGATATACAGCCATTGATTGATGAAGTTAGGATAAGTAATCATGATCATGTATACTCCGTACTCTAAAAAAGCTTTTTTATTTAGACGTAACACATGCATATGGCCAGCAACGGCCCACTTGATAGTTTAATTTTAATTTCAGATGCTTATTTAAATATGTTTTAAAAAATATCGCCTAACGCTATTAAAATAGCACAGAAATATATTAACGACAGTTGCGTGATAATCTATAATTATTACCTCTTTTCTAATGGACCGTCCCTTTACAGTATAAGCACGAAATATCTGTCCGTTTAGTCAGAAAGTTATCAAAATGTTTCAATACATGTTCTGAAGTCATCGATATTTAAATACAAAGTCATTTAAAAAGTTCTCGGAAACGGCTGCCGAACGTTCGATCACGAAGTGTGCATTCGGAAAATTCAATTCCACACCTCTTTTTGGAGTACATTTTAAGCAACAAACAGTTGGTAGACGCCCTTCGCTGTCATTAGTGTTTAACAAGGAAAAACGTAAGAAGCAAAGTACTTACAAGTAAATTTTGTAGTAGTTTTGTTGTAGTATTGAACTGGAAGCTGTATAAGTTTACGTCATTTACACCAGGACTTCATATGGAATCAATGCACTACCAAAAACGACAGTTGTTCCAAAACGGTCTTACTTGCACGTCTCCAAACTCAAAATTCTTTACAGGAACCGAAAATCTCTTAAATGTTTGAAATTTAGTGTTATTAAAGGGCTCTACTTCTCATCTAAATATTAAGTGACATAATTACATTTATAACTTTGTCCATTTTATTAGATATGTTATATAAGCTCTTAGTCTATAGCCATCGTAGTTCATCTAAAAATATCACAAAAACAGTGGTGATATAATCATTTTTAAAACATGCATTTCAAACTTAATGCTTCGTATGCTACTCATCATACCTTTTCAAAAGTATGACCGTTACAATTGAATGTAAATGTAAATGTTAGCAGTGGAAAGCTTTTATTGTATAAGAATACTCTTTACAATTGTGTTACTTCAATTTAAACAGTTTCCAGATCCCAATTTGTACAATATATAGAGTTTTTCAAAAATTGTAATGGTCATACTTTTGATAATGTATGTTGAGTAGCATACGAAGCATTAAGTTTGAAATGATTATCACCGCTGTTTGTGTGTTATTTTTAGATATGTTATGTTACATCCTTTACTTATATTTCAAATTAAAAAGACTATTTATAAAAGTCAGCTGAAGATGTAGCTCTAAAACTCTATCAAATTTAAGTCGAGTCAAATACAATCCTAAAAGTTTCTTTGTTTTTGTTTGCACCTTAGAGTGTTACCGTGTAATCATCCTTGCCAACGCCTATGCTGCGATCCTTGTGATGCATCAACTTGCACGATCCGTGTAAAAAAGCCATTTCCATGTGGTCACGTGGTCAAGAAGGGCCTTCCATGCCGAATTTTCAAAAACGCTACGTGCAGAGTTAACTGTCAGCGAAAGTTACAATGTGGACATAACTGCCCTGGCACATGCGGTACTCCGTGCTCCCAATACAAATGTCGTGTCAGAATAATGAAGAAGTTTCCATGTGGCCATTCACTAGCAGTCGAATGTTCCAGGTCTTCTGAGATCAAGGAATGTCTTTTCCCATGTGCAACAAAGCTT
Organism: Zoanthus pulchellus; assembly: GCA_027575285.2. Lineage (NCBI taxonomy): Eukaryota > Metazoa > Cnidaria > Anthozoa > Zoantharia > Zoanthidae > Zoanthus > Zoanthus pulchellus. The sequence goes on from JAOBRB020092978.1 coordinate 8,160, forward strand.
GACTGCGGACACCTCTGTCGTGGAGTGTGTGGCACGTGTCAAAAAGCCGGGACGCATGAAAAATGCAACTTACCCTGTGGGCGGACCTTAGTATGTCAACATCGTTGCCCCGCCCCTTGCAGTGAACCGTGTCCGCCATGCACACGGAGATGTAGGGTGTCATGTGTTCATAAAATGTGTGATCGCCAATGCTCGGAAGAATGCGAACCATGTCGATTGCCCTGTGTTTCTTCCTGCCCTCATTTTCAGTGCAACAACTTGTGTCATGAAATCTGCAACCGACCTGTGTGCAACGAACCGTGTCGAAAAAATCTGAGATGCGGACATCCTTGCATCGGCCTCTGCGGCGAGATTTGTCCGTCTATTTGCAGAGTTTGCAACTCAAAACAACTAGCAGCCATTAACCAAGGAAGGACATATAGCAGCAAAACAAGATTTATACAGCTGTTTAATTGTGGACATGTTTTTGAAGTTTCATTCTTAGACAAATGGATGTCTGCCGATTCACATGATGTTAGTTATAAGCAAATTGATCTCAAATGCTGCCCACAATGTTCAGTTCCAGTGTTCTTCAGTTTCCGTTACTCCAACTCCGCAAGCTCAACAAAAAACAATTTACACGCAATCAAAATGGGCAAAGCAGAGATTTCAGAAATTTATAGAGATGCCGGTTTCAAACCAGTTTTGAGATTTCAATTTTTACTTTACGACTCACAGCGGAGAAATTTCAATGGAAAAAGAGTGAAGAGCCAACTATTTTTCAAAAGCAATATCGAGCTTCTGGAATTAATAAACCGGACGAGAAACAAAATAGAACAAGTAAACGGAACACGAACATTATTCACTTCTCGTGAGCCGACGAAAGCACCATCAAAAGAAATCAGGAACCGACTTCAACAGCTCTTAAAATTGTGCACAGAGATGGAATATAACCTCATGACCTTACAGCCAGACGTTACTCAAATAGCGAAAACATCCCAAGTTGCTATCATTGTTTGTATTTTGGTAGATGTGCTAGAAATAAAAGTCAAAGAGTCTAAAACCTTCACTCCCATTGTCGAGGATATTCTCAACGAAATATTGAACGCTACTGGGGTCCAAGGAGCATCACACGAGCGCTTACCGTAAGTAATCTTGTATTTGTTCGATCAAAGTTAGCTAAGAAGTATAAAGCATTGCATAATGGCAAGTTCGCGATTTTTACGTCGAGTAAGGCTTTCAAGTTCTCAGAACTGCACGATCCAAAGGCAATGGTTATTTCAAAACATCAAAACATTGCAATGCATTACAAGCTCATACATACATACATATTATATTCTTATAAGTACAAAGCAGGGTAGACGTTTCAAAGCATTAAACATTAAATTGAGTTTCGACTTTCCTTGCTAAAAATCTTCAATTTCATGGTTGAATTTCCGTTTGAACCATGTCTGTGTAGCTTTCGAGGTGTTTTGGAGTTTAGAATATAACTTAGTGAAGTGTACTACTTATGAGACGTGGCTGTTATAATTATCTAAACATACATAGATACACCACAAGGCCGATATTGTTCTAATTTTCTATATATCATAGAAATACCAATTCGGTGACTATGTTAATATGGTAAAGTTATGGTTTATTTAGAGAGTTTTAAAGCATCTTCACGAGTCATGTAATGCATCTACAATTCCTTCATAGTTATCTTGTTGTTGTTGTTTTTTTCGATCAACAGCCTTGTACGGTTGCTGTCCATTTTGTCACAATGGAAGTCGATCAAACGGTTAGAAGACAATTTCAGCCAATTGACCGACGAAGTTGGCCTTACTGCACAACAGTATCCAACTGTGAAACTGGTGACGTTCCCCGGATTCTGTAAAGAGATGTGGTTCAAATGCCATCGTGGTCACGTGTTTTCAAGGCGTCAAACTACTACTGTTAGTGCATTCCAAGAACCTGTAGTCACAACAGTCATCGAATGTTTGGAGTGTAAGACGATTGATTCAATAGATGAAACGGATGAGGAGGGGTTTCGTTCTTCATTAGATGAAGACGTTAGTGAAACTGATCTCGAATTTTAGTAGTTCGATTGCTTTCAGATTCAAGATACTCTTGAATTTACTTCTTCAAAGCAATTATACTATTATAAGTAAAATGACAAAAGCTTAAGACAACAACGTCAATTATTCTTGACAACGAATTTTTAGTCGTTTTTGCTTGTTCTTGAGTAAAGTAGTTTTTAAAGAAAGCCTGTCAAAGTGGGTCGGCGAGTTGGTAAACTCTCGGTTTAATCGACTCATATTAGAACGTTTGATCATTACCATAAACTGTATATTTGAATAAGCCTAGGCCACTAGGTGATCAAGTGCTTTTATCAACTGCAGCTTGGAACGTTCGACCAGAAATGGCCCGCAGCAATGATAGTTAGAAATATAACATAAAGATAAAAGATACTTATAATAATTAGATTAATGGAACAAAGTTAATAGAGTGCACTGGTTACGAAACTCAAATTCAAAAAGGATTACAGTGCGTCTTTTTTTTTCTCATGTTGTGTGCACCGGGAGTTAGGTTAAGCGATAAACAATATACATGAGTTGAATTGAACTGCAACTAATTTTGTTTAACTTTAAGATTTCAACAAAACTTTTGCGTCATCCAGCAGATAACAGTATTTTAATCTAACTTTAATCTTTAAGTTTAATTTGTGCTTCCAGAAAGGACCATAATCAGTTTTCGTTAGTGACGATCTGTAGTTTACATGTTGCTTACTGAAAACATTTAATAAAGTGGGCCCAATTGTTCACCCCGGTACACGAGCTCTTTATTCTGGTTAAAAAATAATGTTTCGTAGTTTGAATTTATCACGAGCAGCGATAAGTGATTTATGCTTTTGGCGCGACAATCGTTCAAAGCTAATGAGTTGAACAGTTTGGCGGCCAACACCAAAGGTTCTTTGATGTGTAATGGCGTCTTTTTTTACTCTCAAGCCAAAGTTTAAAGTTTTGTTCGTTGATCCTATATTTTAGTCGTTTCTTTTGAGTTTGTTGATGTTTATTGTGTTTTTGTAACTTTTTATTTAATAGATGTACTTGAGCAAAAGCTAAAATCTTTGCTAGACAAGAAGTTTGAACAGCTTACAATTGACTGCTTCGGCCCTCTGAAACGCTCCCTTGACAAAGTTAAAAACTCACTTGGCTTTTTTTTGAAGCAATATGATGATTTACATAAAACAGTGGCAGGATTAAAATATGAACAAGAAATTGGTGAACGGGAATGAACTCTTGGATCGGAATCAGAAATAATGGCTATCAAGTAGGAAGTCAAAATTCAAAAAGATGCATTTAACGATCAAGAGCACTACATAAGGCGCGAGGAGTGTCTTGAATTTTCGGGAATCCCTGAGAAAGAAGGCGAAGATTTAAGAGATAGTAAGAGATATCAGTGAAGCAATTGGAGTGGATATTTCGGAAGAAAATATATCTGTGAGCCATCGTATACCCTGCAAACTTGGTCATCGTAACGCTGAGAACCCCAACAAAATTATTGCTCAATTTACAAGACGGGAGATTCGTGACCATATTTACAGGGCACGCAAACGATTTAGTAATAAAACAACCAAGGTAATTGGATATTGTAGTAGCAACAAGATTTATATCTCGGAAAGCTTGACCGAAAGGAAAAAAGAGCTTTTTAAAAAGTGTTTACAAATGAAAAAGTTCTTAAATTTAAATTTATCTGGACAAGTTTCGGGAAGATTTACATGAGAAAAGACAAAAACACAACTAGCTCGGTTTTGCAGATAAAATCTCAGAAGGATCTTCGAAGAATAATCGATGGAGCAAAACGATAAGTACATGTACAGATACATCTGTACACTGATTTAGTGTTGACATTGCTATCGCACTTATTAAGATTACACAAGAAAAAAAAATCTAATATTTTTATTCAATTTATTTTTAAGAAAGTTGATATTAAAACTGATCATTTAAAAATATTTATAAACAGTCATTTGACAACCTACATCTGCAGGGATATCGAGTTTTATCCCAGCCTAATCTTTGAAATGCTGGTGTTACAGTTATTTTTATAGAAGACACTTTGAAGTTTTCACACTGTTCGAATTTAAGTTTCGAAGCTTTACGATTGAAGTTGTAAATGATATTATACACGATCAAACTTTCTCTGCATGTGGTGTAATCTATAGACATCCCAATGATAATACCAAAGAATTTTTGGATTAACTTCGCCGTGGAAAGAATTGACAGAGAAAACAAGCCATGTATGATAATGGCTGATTTCAATTTAGATCTCTTAAAGTGTGATTCACATTTTGACACTGATAATTTTTTAAATATTATGCTTTCAAATCGCCCTCAACCAAACATAGTACAACCGACAAGAATTACAGATCATAGTTCGACTCTTATCGACAATATTTTCTTCAGTTCGATAGATCATTTTTTTTATTGTTAGTGGAAATTTAATTTGTGATTTATTAGTTCAACTTCCAAAATTTGCCGATTAAAACTAAATTGTTTAGACGGGATTACTCTAACTTCAATGAAAATTTTTTCGTTGAAGAATACAAGTCAATTAACTGGGAGGAAATTAACTAGCGGTAAAATAGTTTGGGCTGCGTCGGTGCTTCTGAAAACACGTTTTAGTAATAAATATGTAAATTATACACCGTACTATAAAAGAAAGAATACTCACTGACGTTTTGGAAGTTAGTCCTTCCTCGGAGTAAAAGGAAGAGAAAGCAAACATGGTGGGTTTATAGGCAGAGAGAAGAGAGACTAGCCAATAGAAACACAGTAGCCATGGGCATGGAAATTAAAAACAACAAACGATGAGAAAAAACATAAATATGAATAAATTAGAAAAAGGTGAAGCGTTCATTCATCCCATTGGGATTAAGTGTACCAAGCGGTGAATAAGTCACATCTCTTCGGTTTTGCGACTATCGTTGTTGACGCTAACAAAAGATAAGCCAAAAACAATTGAATCCGAAATAGAGTGGTTAAACGAATTTTAAAAAGAGCCGGCGCGGGAAACTAGTTTAGTTGAATCGTTGTTGCGAACATCATAAAGATGTTCGTGGATACGATCACCTAATCGACGGCCAGTTTCACCAATATATAAAAGATTACACCGAAAATATTTGAAACAGTAAACAACATTAGAAAAAATACAATTAAAGTAATCAGTTACATTAAGTGATGATGATATGGGACCAGTAATGTCAGTGTGACTAGCGATGTAGGGACATGTAGAACAAAAAGGACGAGAGCAACGAAACGTGCCAGGTTTTTTAACTGAGTGAAAAGCACCTTTAACTAAAAAAGAGCGAAGGTTTCGAACACGCTTGCAATAAAAAGAGGGCGTTCATTAAAAATATTAGAAAAGTTAGAATCACATTCTAGCAAGGAAAATTACGAATAATAATAGGTTTAATATCATTGTTAAAAGGACAATAAGTAAGGATAAAGGGAATGCGATTATTAGAAGTACGAGTATTAGGAGTGAGAGCGGTAGTGTGATCAATAGTAAAGACTTTACGGATGGCATTATTGATAACATGGGCCGGGTAGTTACGGTTAATAATAGGCTAAATATGATTGTTAACAGGATGATAAGTAAGGGTAAAGGGAATGCGATTATTAGAAGTACGAGTATTAGGAGGGAGAGCGGTAGCGCGATCTATAGTAGAGACTTTACGGATGGCATTATCAATAACATGGGCCTGGTAGTTACGATTAATAATAGGCTAAATATGATTGTTAAAAGGATGATAAGTAAGGATAAAGGGAATGCGATTATTAGAAGTACGAGTATTAGGAGTGAGAGCGGTAATGTGATCAATAGTAAAGACTTTACGGATGGCATTATCAATAGCATGGGCCGGGTAGTTACGGTTAATAATAGGCTAAATATGATTGTTAACAGGATGATAAGTAAGGGTAAAGGGAATG